>JAABPQ010136601.1:0-12606 GCA_033439865.1 Alcedo quadribrachys | reverse complement strand
CCAACCCCCCCAGGTCCCTTCCCTTGGGCACTTTCCAGCTGCTCTGCCCCAGCCTGGAGCTGCAGGGGGTGCTTGTGACCCAGGGGCAGGATCTGGCCCTTGGCAGTGTTCAACCTCATCCCATTGTCCCTGGCCTGGCCAGCCCCCTCTGCAGAGCAGAGCAGAGCAGAGGCTCAAAAACCACATTCAGCTCCTGTTTTCCAGGCCCAGTTTCTGCCACAGGCATCTCCATCCCACTCAGCTCTGTGCTCCACGGCTCAGCCTCCTCCACCAGCCCTTTCCAAGCAGTCAAAGTTCAACTCAGGTTTTTCTCTCCCAGTGGGATGCATCAAGGGCAAAGGCCTTAAGTAGCTTGGGAAGTCTGAACTTGAGCTTTGCATGTTCAGTTCCCAAGAGCTCAGGAGAACCCGGAGAGCTCATCTCTGCTGCTGCTGCTTTGCTCCAGCCCACGAAGGCAGACAGCAGCCCTGGGAGCTCCCTCAGCACTGCCTGCGTGGAGGCAGCACCTGGGAGACAGGGAGGCAGGAAGGAAGCTGCTGCTCCACCTCCTAAATAAAGATTTCTCCAAAAGGATAAATCCCAGAGCTGATCCAGCTGAGCATCGCTCCAACTGCCTGTGCCAACAGCGGGCCCAGAGACAGCAGGTGGGAGCCAGGAGCTCCCAGCCAAGCACAGCCCCATCCAGCACCTTCCTCTTCTACACGAGCTCACCTCTGGATGACAAAAACAATCTCTGAAGCTGCCAGAGTGGTGATGCCTCGAGGTTTCATCCCCAAACCAAGCAAAGGCTCTGCAAGGGAGGCTCAGACACCTTCTGTCTCTCAACAACTCCCTGACAGGAGGCTGGAGCCAGGGGCGTTGGGCTCTGCTCCCAAGGAACAAGCACCAGAAAAGAGCAACCAGCCTCAAGTCACCCCAAGATGGGTTGAGGCTGGAGCTGAGGAACACCACCGCCCCGTGTCCCTCAGCACCACAGCTCAAGGGGGGCTTGGAAACCCCTCCAGGGGTCACAGGAACTCCACCCCTGCCCTGGGCAGTCTGGGACAGCCCTGCAGGGGAAGAAATTGTTCCTCAGCTCCAACCTCAACCTGCCCTGAGCAACCTGAGGCAATGCAATCCTGCCCTGGCTGTGTTGACACTGCAGCAGGAGCTGAAGGAACACCAGAGAGCAGGCTGAGGTAGCTCAGTTAGCTCCCTAACAGCTCTGTTACGGTGACCTCTCCAACTGATCAGACCTGCAGGCGACTCATAAAAGCACCTAGCTTGGCACTGAGGGTGCAAACAGAGGCTCTGGGAGGGGAGCAGACACGTGTGGGTTTGGCCTGCCCGGAGGTGACACGAGGGTGGCACCAGGAAGGAAGGCAGCGAGGAGCCAGGAGGAGAGTGTTTGTGTTGGTAGCAGAGCAGTGCCCACCCTCGTGTCCCCACCCTGCAGGAGCACGGCCTGGAGCTGTCAAAAGACACTCTCTGGGATGCAAAGTCCACCCTGGATCTTTTCCCAAGGTACAGCTTTCACAGGGATTATCTTTCAGCAAAACTCTGCCTCTTCAAAGGGCAGCTCCAGGAGGTCTCGGCTCAGACACATCCTCAGACACGAAGGGCTCTGCCCCCCTGTCGTGTTAATAATGAGTTAAAAGGTGGTGCTTGGAGCCCTCCTTTATCACACTCTGCACATGAATCATTTCCATGCTCAACTTGGGCACCAAGTGCCACTGGCAAACACCATCTGAGCCCCCAGGCTGGATTTGGTACCATCTGCAGCGTGTTCTGCTCACACACCAAACCTCACAGGCAGGAGAAGAACCTCGTGTGCCCAGCACCACTGAGGAGCAGAGAGAGGAGACACAGAGCTCAGACCCGCCTTGGCTGGTGCAGGGAATAGCAGCAGGGCAGCTGGCATCCTCATCTCCAGAGGTCCCTGCCAGCCCCACCATGCCAGGTGTCCTGTGAGCAGCAGCAGTGAGAAATCATGGGATCCCAGCATGGTGGGGGCTGGGAGGGAGCTCTGGGGATCACCTGGTGCCACCCCCTGCTCCACCCAGCAGGGCACCCAGAGCAGGGCCCAGCAGTGCAGTGCCCAGGGGGATTGGAATCTCTCCAGACAAGGAGACTCCACAACCTCTCTGGGCAGCCTGGCACAGCCTCTGACACCCTCACAACAAACAACTTGCTCCTCCTGCTCAGCTGGATCCTCCTGGGTGCCAGTGGGTGCCCCTTGTCCTGTCCCTGGCACCACTGACTGGGAGCTCAGCTCTTTTAATGTGGGTACAAATTAACAAGCCAGACACTTCACTGGCCTCTCCCTTCTAGGAAACTAAAATCCTGGCAGCACTGGGTTAACGTTGGACTTGATGATCTTACAAGTCTCTTCCAACCAAAGTGATTCTGTGATCCTACAGCTCTAAATGCCTTACACAAGGAGAGCAGGACCCACCGTGTTATAACCAGACCAGGTCCATCGTTGGCACCAGGTCAGGGTCTCACCAAAGGTTTACTCCTCTCATTGGACTGCAGGAACCTTCTGGCTCTGGCAGCTCCTGACAGGAGGTTGGAGCCAGGGGATGACATCTCCTGTCCCCAAGTGATGGGACAAGAGGAACCAGAGTCAAGCTGCCCCAGGGGATGTTCAGGTTGGAGCTGAGGAACAATTTCTTCCCCTGCAGGGGTATCCAGGGGTGTGCCAGGCTTCCCAGGGTAGGGGTAGAGTCCCCATGACCCCTGGAGGTGTTTCCGAGCCCCCCTTGAGCTGTGGTGCTGAAGGACACAGGGCAGGGGTGCCTGGCAGTGCTGGGGAAGGTTGGACTCCATGATCTGAAAGGTCTCTTCCAGCCAAGGTGATTCTGTGGCTCTAACCCATCACTCTGATCCCATTGGGGTGGTTTGTGCTGTGGTCATTTATGCTCCTTGCTGCAGGGTCCCAAGATGCATTATTATTTTTTTAATTTTTTTTTTAATTTCTGAATCCTAGACAAGGCCCTCAGGGCCCTTCCAGCAGCAGAGGACCCACCTGGGTGGTCTGATAACAATGTGGAGCAGAGGCTGCTTGGAGCAGATAAAGGTATCGCATGGGGAGGTCAGTGCTCGCCTTAGCTCCTCACCTAAAGAGCCAGCACTCGGTCCCACACCCTGGCTGCTGGAAGGGCCCTTCAGCATCCACAGCCTGGGTGCTAACAGGGCCCTTCAGCAGCTGCCAGCCCTCAGGAGATGGGAATCAAAGAGTGAAATAAAACACGTGCCACCCTGAATTCAATGTATTCCCATCACGTGAGCAGTGGAGCACAGAGGCCACCACCAGCAGCTGGACCTGCTGTGGCCTTTTCACTGATTACTCTTCTCCCCCATAGTTTGCAATTTCCCAGCAGACCTGTGTAGGAAATAAACCCCAAACTGTGTCCGGGTCTTTTCCAACCAAAACAGGTCTATGACCCTATGGCTGTTTGACCACCAGCCTGCATGTGAAAGCCAGAGGATCAGTTCTGAAAATGCAATTTTCTTTTCCTTAGGAGTGAAAAGGAGAATGGGAAGGACCCCACACAGAAGAGAAGGGGTGAGATTCAGAGCAGACCACAGTTTTACAGCCAGCAGCAGAGCCTGATGCCGTGATCACAGGAATTATCTGATTGGGCTGTGGTCACGGACCCTGGTGCTCTGCTCCCAGCACAGACACAGCTCATATGGTTCCTCTGCCCTGACAATAAACCCAGTAACTCAATAACAATTCCATCACTTTAATTTTGTAGGACATCTCCTGGGTCTTAGGTGATGTTGTCTGGAGGTTGGTTGCAACAAACAGTGCACAGAGGACCTCCATGGCACGGCAGGAGATGTGACCTGGCCCTGTTCACACACTCCTGTCCCTCTGAAGGGACAGTCCAGCATCACTGGCTCCAAGGAGTTCAGAGCTGAGCAAGAAGGGATGAGCCTCATGGTCTGGATTAAGAGTTGAAGATTTAGGCAAAAGCCAAAACTTTAATTAAACAGCTTCTGAGTTACCCCTCAACACAGGAACTTGGGCAAAAGCAGCTCAGAAATAGGGAAAAGATGCTTTTTTATTCCTGATAGGCTGCTCCTAAGGCGGTCTTGTTTAAGGCAGGGGGGATTTTTCTGCCTAATAATCAAGTCATAGATTCACAGAAACATAGAATGACAGGGGTTGGAAGGGCCCCCTGGAGATAAGTCGATGATTTCTTCTCAACTCTCACTCTGGGCTCAGCACAAGGGCACAAGCTCCTTGGCAACAGAGTCCAACCTGTGACCTCCTACCAGAACCTCTGCCCTGGGCTGTAAAACAGGCCCACACGAGCTCTGGGCTGGAGGGGACACCCCAAAAGGGACAGGTTGAGTGAGTGAGGGTGGGTGCAGAGCTTCCCGGGGTGCAGAACAACAGGGCAGGGGTTGTGGGAGCCAGGTTGGGGTTTCCAGCTGTGGCCAGATGTGTGCTGAGCCTCCGTCGTGGCACAGTGCACACTCCACTGCCGCTCCATCAGTTGCAAGGGATGTCACCAGTGACAAGCAGTGTCCCTTGGGGTTCTCTGCTGGAGACCAGTGCCATTTAACGTCACCCGTGACATGGACTGTGGCATTGAGGACAAGCCTGCAGATGACACCGAGCTGATCGGTGCAGGTGCCTAAAGGATGGCGTTCATCCAGAGGGACCTGGACAGGCTGGAGAGAGGGCCCATGAGCCAGGTGTAGGGTCCTGCAGCTGGGCTGGGGGCACCCTTGGAATCAGCTCAGTCTGGGGGTGAAGAGAGGGAAAGGACCTGGAGGTGCTGGGGGGAGCAGCTGGAGCTGAGCCCCATGTGCTGACACCCAGCAGATGCTGGCACCCTGGGCTGCACCCCCAGCATGGGCAGCAGGAGGGGGGATCCTGCCCCACTGCTCCCAGGGCTCTGGGGAGACCCCCCTGCAGGGCTGGTCCCAGCTCTGGATCCTCAGCACAGCACAGACAAGGGACCATGAATATTCCAGATGAATTTGGGGGTCTCTGAGCACCCTGCTCTGGGTGCAATGTCCCTGCTCCCTGCAGGGGGGTTGGACCAGATGACCCTGGAAGGTCCCTTCCTTCCCGAACCCTTCATGATTCTGATTCCAGGATTGATTCTATGACTGAATAGGAATGATTGAACCACATTTCCCACAGCAGGGCTTTGCAGTGCTGGACACAGCATCTCCTCGACTTAGCACAACACTCAACTATCAGCCTGACAGAAGCTGCTTGGGACCCCACCGCCCATGCCCAGCTGCCCCTCTATCACCCCTGGGCAGCCCGTGGGTGTCCCCACCCTGCGAGCCCCACAGCAGATAGCTCCTCACCAGCCTCGCTGCACCCCGAGATAAAAACCAGCGCCTGGGGAGCCGCAGCTTGTTTTCTGACGAGGGATTTAGGAGAAAGGGGCTGTTCTGGGAGTGGGGATGGGCACTGGCTCTGCTGCCCGCTGGCACGCGGCCGCCTCCAGACGCACCTTTCTCTAGTGCAGCCCCTGTGTGTTATGGGGTAAATAGAATTTTCCTGTAGTTTTTGGTTTGCCTCACAGGTGAGGTGGGAGGTGTTTCAGGACAGGATCTCACATTCTCCTTCACCGCTTCCCAAAGGCAGCCTGAGCACCGTGTGTGCCAGCAGAACTGATCGGGAGGGTGGGAGCTGAGTCCTTCCCTCTGCTCCTCTGGTCAAGGGGGGAATCCATAAATGTGTGTGCCCAGGGGTCCCGGGCACTGCCAGAGCACCAGGTGATAGGGAAAGGAATAAATCCTCATGAAACCAAACCAGGGCAAGGGCAGGGTCCTGCTCCTGGGGAGGAACAGCCCCCCTACAACCAGGGCAGGGGAGGGGGGACCTGCTGGGAAGCAGCTCCACGGAGAAGGAGCTGGGAGTGCTGGGGACAACAAGATTCTTATGAGCTAATTATGGGCCCTTGTGGACAAGAAGGCCAATGGTGTCCTGGGGGTATGAATAAGAGTGTGGGCAGCATGTCGAGAGGGGGTCTCCTCCCCTCTGCTCTGCACTAGGGAGGCCACAGCTGGAATACTGAGTCCAGTTCTGGGCTCCCCAGCTCAAGACAGACCAGGAACCACTGAGCACACAGCTCCAAACCACAAGGGCAGGCACCAAACACCTCCTTCACTCGGCTGCTGGTGGCACCTGATGCTTCCTTCCCCCACCACTTCCCCCAGGAACTCCAGAGTGAGGCCCCGCAACTTCACCTGGCATGTGCAAGGCTCTGAAATCCTGGTTTGAGGGCCAGGTTAGCTCTGAGGAAACCAGACAATCCTCCCAGCACTACTGCTGCAGGTCAAGCTGCCTGACATTGCTCTGGAGAAGTCTCCCTAAACCTCAGACACCCCCAGAAAAGCCCCCAGCACTGAATGGAAATCAAGAGACCTGTCCCAGACCTTAGAGTCCTGTGATCAGCCATGGAATTGTTCTGGTCAGAACAGACCTTCAAGATGCTGGAATCCAGCTGCTCCTCCAGCGCTGTCAGGGCACCATGACCCGTGTCCCTCAGCACCACAGCTCCATGAGGGGCTTGGAAACCCCTCCAGGGGTCACAGGGGACTCCACCCCTGCCCTGGGCAACCTGGCACAGCCCTGGAAAACACTGGAGGGGGAGAAATTGTTCCTCAGCAACAAGCTAAAACTGCTTTGGGGCAACTTGAGGTTGGTTCCTCTTGTCCCATCACTTGGGGACAGGAGATGTCACCCCCTGGCTCCAGCCTCCTGCCAGGAGCTGCCAGAGCCAGAAGGTCTCCCCTGAGCCTCCTTCTCTCCAGGCTGGGCACCCCCAGGTCCCTCAGCTGCTCCTCCCCACACTCCTGCTCCAGACCCTTCCCCAGCTCCGTGGCTCTTCCCTGGCCACGCTCCAGCCCCTCCATGTCCTGCTGGGAGTGAGGGGCCCAGAACTGACCCCAGGATCTCAGGGGTGGCCTCCCCAGTGCCCAGTGCAGGGGGACAATGGAAGATGTCCCTGTGAGCAGGAAGGCTTCTGTGTGACCAAGAAGTGCATTGCTGAGCTCTGACAAGGGCTTTTCTCCTTATGTTTCCCCAGCTCTCCCAGCCTGTCGCAGCAGAGAGTTCCAGCCCTCCCAGCATTGCTGGGGCTCCTCTGGCCCTGCTCCATCAGCTCCCTGGCTCTGCTGAGGATCCAGAGCTGGGCACAGCCCTGCAGGGGATCTTCCCAGAGCCCTGGGAGCAGAGGGGCAGGATCCATCACCCTCAGGCTACTGGCTACAGTTTTTCTCAGCACCAAGCCATCATCCCCATGTCATGCACCAGGCAGAGACCCTATTTTCTCCCGGGAGGTCCCAAACAACAGCATCTCTGTGAAACTGAATCCAAGGTCAGGGAGCATCCCACAGACCCTGTTTCACCCCAGCCTGGAGGGACAGTTTATTTTGAGGGTCCTCTTCAGCCACGGAAGCTGTGACACCATCATCTCCATCGAGCCAGTTGGGGCTCCTACAGCCATTCCTAGGGCTCCAGCGGGTTTTTCTCCAGTGGGGACGTTTTAACCCCTCGCTAACCGATTTCCCTGGTGTCCTCTCCCACCAGAGATGGAGGGGCAGGGGTCCGCCCCGGCTGGCACAGCAGGGTGCTGAGTCACGGCAGCCGCTCCCAGCCTCAGCTGGACAGAGATAACCGGGGCGGCACCAGCAGGAGCCCGGCTGGGCAGAGATAACTCAGCCCTTGGCCCAGGAGCCACCACTTTCCCCTTTCTGCTGTGTCATGCTTCTGACGAGGCAGAAAATATTTCTGCTGAGTGGCAACCAGCTGGAAAAAAAAATAAAAATAGAGAGCTGGCCTTTATTTATTAATTAATTTATTTATTAATTTATTTTTCTAAGCACAAGCAGCCCTGGATTTCCCAGGGAAGGCAGATGGCTCAGCCCGCAGTTTCTGCTTCTTGTTACTGGGCTCCATCTCTTGGGCACAGCCCACAGCAGGCTCGGGATGTGCTGGAGTCCCCGTGACCACCGGAGGGGTTTCAGAGCCCCCCTTGAGCTGTGGTGCTGAGGGGCACGGAGCAGGGTTGCCCTGGCACTGCTGGGGGTCTCCATGAGCTGAAAGGTCTCTCCCAGCTAAAATGATTCTTTGATTCTATGAATCCATGGTTCCAAGATTCTGTCCTCCCAGAGGGATGCATGGACATGCCCTGATGAGCAGCCCATCTTTTCCATCCTGCCCTCTTTCAACCACTGCATCAGAACAGCTCTGGTTGGAAGAGACCAGAACAGATCCTGGAGTCCAACTACCCCCAGCACTGCCAGGGCACCACTGCCCCATGTCCCTCAGCACCACAGCTCAAGGGGGGGCTTGGAAACCCCTCTCTGGGCAGCCTGGGACAGCCCTGCAGGGGATGAAATTGTTCCTCAGCTCCAACCTCAACCTGTCCTGGGGCAACTTGAGACTTTCCCAAAGAAATTCTCTCCAGGAGTCCCAGGGCTCCTCTCCTTCCTCTCTCTCTGGCCAGCACCTTGGAGAAACTGAGGCACTGAGCAGGATGGTTGCACCAAATGTGTCTCAAAATGAAGGGTCCTCTCTCAAGAAAGGGGGACGTTTGGTGTACCACAGATAAGTCAATTTGCTCCTACCCCAGGGATGCAAGAAGTTTTAACCTTCACCAGTTGGGCTTCCATTTGTGTTGCAGATGGAAATTGATGCCAATTGGTGCCTCAACCTCTTGTGCAAGTGGCTGTTGATCCTGCTGTGCTCAGGGCAGGCTCTGCCATGCACCTTGCCCCTTGTCTCTTCCACTGAAATCGGAAAGCTTTTGGACAAAAAAACCCCAACCTTTTACACATTGCCCAGAGAAGTGGGTGCCTCATCCTTGGGAGTGTCCCTGGCCAGGATGGATGAGTCTCTGAGCAACCTGGGCTAGTGAGAGGTGCCCCTGCCCATGACCAGGGGGTTGGAATGAGATGATCTTTGTGTCCCTTGCCAACCCAAACCATTCTAAGTGTCTATGAAATGTGGTTTAGGGTGATTCGTGTTCTGAAGCATTAAGGTGTCCACACTGAGGTATCATAAAGCACAAAATTCCCCTGGGATCTGCTGCCAGCCCAGAACTGGGGGTGTTGCCCCTTCCAAACAGGGACACAGTCTGGGTTTGATGGCACCACCGCTAATTTTTCCTTCATCTTTGAAATGTGGCACCCCCAGGGACAACCCATCCCTGGGCAAATTCATTCCTGAGAGGAGCAACCGACCATTGGGCTGATGCAGAAGTTTTCCACCTAAACATGAGGAGAGAGGTCTTTGTTGTGAGGGTGTCAGAGGCTGTGCCAGGCTGCCCAGAGAGGTTGTGAATTCTCCTTGTCTGGAGAGATTCCAACCCCCCTGGACACTGCACTGCTGGGCCCTGCTCTGGGTGACCTGCTGGTTGGAGCAGGGGTTGGCACCATGGGGGGTGGCACCAGGTGACCCCCAGAGGTCTCTTCCAGTCCTCACCGTGCTGGGAGTCTGGGATTTTCTGAAAGGGAAGCAAACCCTCTTTTTCCAGGCAGGGAAACTGAGGCACTGGCTTGAGAAGGAAGGGAGAAAGAAAAACAAAGTTGACCAAGACACCCTGCAAGTCACCAGGGTGTATCTGGACTGTTCCCCCCAGGACACCCCGGAGAGATCATGTAACCATGGAATGGGTTGGGTGGGAAGGGACCTTTCGAAGTGATCTGGTCCAACCCCTGTGCTGAGCAGGGCCATCTGCACCCAGAGCAGGGTGCTCAGAGCCCCCCCAACCTCCCCTGGGATGGTGCCAGGGATGGGGCAGCCACCACCTCTCTGGGCAGCCTGGCACAGGGTGCCACCACCCCCAGTGTCACTAATCCCCTGGGGCCATGTGAGATCTGTGAGTGGCTCCTGAGGCCAGTGTAATTCCAGAGGGTGGCAAACCCGCTGTCGGGGACACCCGGCTACCACGGGAGGGTTCCTGCTCCCTCTAGTGTCCGTGAAACGCCAGCACCTAATCGGGGTGGGATGGGGCTTCAGGGGAAACTGAGGCACAGCTCGAGACACTGGTTGTGGTGCCAGCCGGAGAACTGGGGGATTCCTGGTGGGTACCCCGGCTCCCTCTGGACCACGCTGGGATTATGAGGAACCCTAAAATCACCATGGACTGTGTTGGGAGGGAAGGGACCTTCCGAGGTCACCCGGTGCCACCCCTTGCAGGGAGCAGGGACACTGCACCCACAGCAGGGTGCTCAGAGCTGTGCTGGGGACCCCAGAGCTGGACCCAGCCCTGAAGGGGGATCTCCCAGAGCCCTGGGAGCAGAGGGGCAGGATCCCCCCTCCCCTGCTGCCCACGGTGCTGGGGGGTGCAGCCCCGGGTGCCAGTGGCTGCTGGGCTCTGAGTCGCCCCTCGGTAGCCCGGAGGCATCGGCGGGCACCGTCTCAGCGTTGGCAGCAGCAGCGGGGGGTGGATTCCGGGATCCTGCGTTGGCAGCAGCAGCGGGGGAGGTGGATTCCGGGATCCTTCGCAGTCCCCGCTCCCGTACCCGGGGGATCTGCCCCCGACCCGCGCGGGTCACCCCGGGGATGCTGCGAAGCGCGGCTCGTTGTCTCCCTCTGCTGGGGGCTGCGGGTGGGAGGCGGGAGGCGGGATGCGGGAAGCAGGATGCGGGATGTGGGATACGGGATGAGGGATGCGAGAAGCGGGATGCGAGAAGCGGGATGCGGGAGGCAGGATGCGGGAAGCAAGATGAGGGATGCGGGATGCGGGATGGGAGAGAGGAACCCCTGGTGGGGTGGGAGGGACAAACCCTGGTGGGATGAGAGAGAGGAACCCCTGGTTGGATGGGACAGAGGAACCCCTGGTGGGATGGGACAGAGGAACCCCTGGTGGGATGGGAGGGACAAACCCTGGTGGGATGGGAGAGAGGAACCCCAGGGAGCTGCTGGGCACTGTCAATGGACACGGTTTATGGTGCCCGGGCAGTGCTGGGTTAATGGTTGGACTCGATGCTCTGAAAAGTCTCTTCCAACCCAAACAATGCCTTGATTCTGTTCCAAAACCAGCCGGTCTGGGGAGTGCTCTGGGTCCTGGTGTGCAGGGTGAGGGAGAGAAGTGAGAGAAGAGAGGCGGGACCAGCTCCCCACCACGAGGGACAATTCCAGCTTCTCCAGTACGTGGGGACACAGAAAACTCTTCTCTGCCACACCACAGAGATGTCAGCAGGTCACAGAGGCCTGGGGATCTTCTTTAATGAAAGCCATGAATTCTCACGCCGGAGTCAAAGGGTTAAGTGCTACCATATCTGGGGCTGGATGCCACACACTCATATTTTTAGCAAATATCCTGATTTTTAGGGGGCTTGACAATGTGATTTTGTAATGTTGATTCCCAAGATGGCAGGTCACAGTGATAAAGAAAAGAGAAAAGAAAAAAGTCAGATAAAAGAAAATACCTGGGGGGGAAAAAATGAGGAAATATCTGGCTGATAAAGGAGACTATCTGGCTAAAAAAAAAAAAAAAAAAAAGAAGTACTGTTTGAAAAAGGCCGTATCTGCTAAAGTCCATCTGTCCGGATTTATTTCAGCAGCTATAATCTGGATTTAGTGCTTAATTTAAGGTACCAACGGTTTACTTTCCTCATACTTTTATTAGTTTCCACTTCTCCCCAACCTCCTCCTGCTCACCCACTTGTTGACCGTTCCCACTCTTTGTCAATATTGGATTTTCTTAAATTTTTTTTTTTCCTTTTTATGCCCCCGAAGAGAGCCCTTGCAGAGCACAAGATGGTGCTGAGCCAGGAAGATCAATAAGAAGCTGCTGCAGAGACCAGACTCTGCTCCTGGCCCTGCAGCTCGGACACACTCACAGAGGGTCACACACCCTGTGCCATCTGCAGGGGGTGGCTGGAGAAGGTGGGACAGTCTGGGAGAGCTGGGGGGGGTCAGCTGTAGAGGAGAAGCTCCAGGGAGACCTTCTGGGGCCTGTCAGAGAGATGGGGAAAGAGTTTTGGAGCAGCCACCACCTCTCTGGGCAGCCTGGCACAGGCTCTGACACCCTCAGCACCAACAATTTCTCCTGCTCTCCAGTCTCCATCTCCCCCTTTTATTTTAAAACCATCCCCCCTTCTCCTGTGACAACAAGTCCTGCTCAAAGGTTTGTTTCCAGTCACGTCCCACCAGACGAGCAGTTCTCTTGGACACCAAGCAGAGCCAGTCTCCTGAGCTGGGTGGGTGGTTGCTGATTTAAGCAACTGCTCTGCTGAAGGTTTCTCCCACTCTCCCTGCTGCCTGGGAGGTGCTTATTAAAGACACAGCTCCCCTCCTGCTCTGGCACCCCACAGCCCTTTGTGGCTGCTGGTCTCCACCAGCTGCCCTCACAGCACCAAGGATAGACACGAAAACTCTGCTGGGGTGCAGCTGGGACCACTGTGTAGGACACTCTGTGTAGGAGGGTCCTTAGTTGGACTTCTTGGTTGGAAGTCCAACCTTGGTCCTTCTAGGTTGGAAAAGACCTTCAAAATCATCAAGTCCAACCCAGCAGTGCCAGGGCAGCATGACCCGTGTCCCTCAGCACCACAGCTCAAGGGGGGCTTGGAAACCCCTCCAGGGGCCATGGGGACTCCCCCCCTGCCCGGGGCAGCCTGGGACCGCCCTGGGGTTTC
>JAABPQ010136420.1:0-12616 GCA_033439865.1 Alcedo quadribrachys | reverse complement strand
GAAGGGAGATGCTCCACTCCCTTAATCATCTTGGTGGCCCTGCGCTGGACTCTCTCCAGTAAATCTCTATCTTTTCTGAATTGAGGTGCCAAAACTGGACAAAGTACTCGAGGTGGGGGTCTCACCAGTGCAGAGTAGAGGGGGAGGAGAGCCTCCCTTGACCTGCTGGCCACACTCATCTTAAAGGATGCCAGGATGCCATTGGATGCCATTGACAGAGTTCAGCTTGCCAAGCCACTTTCTATTGTTTACAAACAGCCCTAACTGGGGAGGTACCAGTTGACTGGAGGTTGGCAAATGTGACGCCAATATACAAGAAGAGTAAGAGGGAAGACCCAGGGAACTACAGACCTGTCAGTCTGACCTCAGTGCCAGGTAAACTCATGGAGCGGATCATCATGAGTGTTATTATGGGACATATACAGGACAGCCAGATAATGAGGCTCAGTCAACATGGATTTATGAAGGCCAGGTCTTGTCTGACAAACTTGATCTCCTTCTATGATAAAATGACCCGTCTAGTAGATGAGGGAAGAGCTGTGGATGTTGTCTACCTTGATTTTAGCAAAGCCTTTGATACTGTTTCCCATAATATTCTCCTGCAGAAACTGGCTGCCCATGGCTTGGATGCATGTGTGCTTCGCCGGATCAAAAATTGGATGGATGGCCAGGCCCAGCATGTGGTGGTGAATGGAGCTTGGATCCAGTTGACGGCCGGTCACTAGTGGTGTTCCCCAGAGCTCAGTGCTGGGACCAGTACTCTTCAACATCAATGACCTGGATGAGGGGATGGAGTGCATGCTTAGCAAGTTCACAAATGACACTAAATTGGGTGTGTGTGTTGATCTGCCTGAGGGTCTGGAGGCTCTGCAGAGAGATCTGGCCAGGCTGGAACGATGGGCTGAAGCCAACTGCATGAGGTTCAACAAGACCAAGTGCAGGGTCCTGCATTTTGATCATAACAACCCCTGCAGTGTTACAGGCTTGAGGAGCAGTGGCTGGAAAGATGCACAATGGAGAAGGACTTGGGGGTGCTGGTAGACAGCCGACTGTATATGAGCCAGCAGTGTGCCCAAGCAGCCAAGAAGGTCAACAGCATCCTGGCATGTATCAAGAACAGTGTGGCCAGCAGGAGCAGGGAGGTGATTGTACCCCTGGACTCAGCACTGGTGAGGCCTCACTTTGAGTACTGTGTCCAGTTTTGGGCCCCTCACTACAAGAAGGATGTTGAGATACTGGAACGAGTCCAGAGGAGGGCAACAAAGCTGGTGAAGGGTCTGGAGAGTTTCTCCTATGAGGAAAAGCTGAGGAAGCTGGGATTGTTTAGTCTGGAGAAGAGGAGGCTCAGAGGCTTATTGCTCTCTACAACTACCTGAAGGGAGGTTGTAGGGAGGTGGGGGTCAACAACTTCTCCCGTTAAAAATGACAGGACAAGGGGGAATGGCTTCAAGTTGCACCAAGGGAAACTCAGGTTGGATATCAGGAAGAATTTCTTTACAGAGAGGGTGGTTAGGCATTGGAATGGGCTGCCCAGGGAGGTGGTTGAGTCTCCATCCCTGGAGTGTTTAAAAATTGTGTGGATGTGGTGCTGGGGGACATGGTTTTGGGACCCTGGCAGTGTAGGGTTAATGGTTGGACTTGATGATCTTAAAGGTCTTTTCCAACCAAATCATTCTATGATTCTATGATTCCAGTGATAATGCTCTTGATTAATGTTAAGTCATCTTATTGCAAAATTTAACAAACATTCAACTTCTTAACCATGTCTACTTTTGGACTTACTCTGTAAACAGCAGTGGTTTGTGAATTTTCAAGGCAAAGCATGGATATAGGTGTCTGCCGAAACTGTGTACTAAATTCATGATCCTGAGGCTTTGCATTTATAGCAAACAATTTTAAAAATCCCTGTAGTTAATAAAAAAAAAAGAAAAAAAAGTAATCCAACAAAATATTTACACGTACTTGAAATTAGTTTTGATCATTAATATCTTCATTCTTGATGATGGGTAATTAAGCAAGACACTGACACTTCAAATTAAAAGCTTAATGATGTGCTAAGGAGGAAAGTTCCCCCAAAGAAAATGAATATCTTCTTTAATTTTATTGAATTATCTTAATTATTAATGTCTTTGAATCCCGAAATGAAAAAATATCTAATTGAACTGAATTGAAATAGATTTTCAAGATTGAAAATTACATCATTTTCACTTACAACTGCATTCTGTATCATACTACAAGATAAAAAAAACCCCAAACTATAATATTGTTTATTTAGCACTAAGATGAAATAAATTTGTCTATCTTCTAGTATGATACAATATAATATAATTTAAAGATCCCAAATCTGCATTTATAACAAAAAAAATAATAATTCTCTCTGACCATTTCATGATAGGAAAAAGCATGAACAACTAGCTCAAAAGCAATGTAATCCCTTGAAACAGTGTTTTCTCTAGCTTTCTCTGGAAGAAAGCAGAGCAAAAATTTACTACAGATATTTTATCTGTGAGCACAGGCTGATGCAAGGAATGATGGACAGGTTACAATACCCTGGAAAGATACTCAGGAGAAAGGCTATGGTCTATGCCTGAGCCCTGCTATATTACAACATGTCTACCCAGGATTTGTCACCCCAGACCATGAGGTGCATGGCCTGAATGTAACATACTGTCCAGGAGTAGGGCTCTTTCAGAAATCTGAATTACACTCAGGGAAAATTATATATGCACTATGGACATATATATTCTTTTTATTCTAAGTAAGTTTCATTTTGTGGATGTGGAAGACAGATAAAATTCCCAGACCTTAGGCCAGAACTTTTCCTGTCTTTATGCCACCTCTCAGACTCTGTCAAACATAGATGAGGATAAATATGCAATACATACAGGTGCAATACACCTCTTTCTTCCATGGCGTGTTTGCCAACCAAGCCCTACAAGTGTGTGTAGACAAATTGGTCAGTGGAGACTTTAAAGTCTGGAATGACTCTATTAAGAACAGTGATGATTTAATAGATGTGTTAATTGAGAGTTCTTGTTTCATAAGAAGCAATTTAGAATGTAAAGACACAAAAAATCTCCTTTTAACTGTACTATAAATATAGTAGATGTAACTTTGCTGTTGTCCTTTGCCACTGTTAACTGACTTATGAGTAGTACAATACAACTCATGCCCATTTTCACTGAGGACTGCTTGGTTTTCCTTTCCATTTTGTTTTGCTTTGTATTGAGGATGACAGAAATGACAAGCTGTAAATGTGTGAAATGAAAAAGGGGTTTTTTTCAGCTCTTTGAAACAACATTGACCATTAACATGCAGTTCGTTTTCAGGCTTGGTCTAATAGCTCAGATATCTTTAGCCAGAGGTGAAACCTCTGTAGATCTTGATTGTCATAAGCAAACAAAATGTCACCTAAAACTCTTTAAAATTATTGATATATAAAAGCAATGTCTAGATTAAGCAATAGAATATAAAATGTAATTAATTTTTTTATTGTGAATCTTTTTTTTTTTGAAGTCAGAAAATCTAATGACAAACTGTTACTCTGAAATAAACTGATATTGGCTACTACTGGGTCTACTATGGATTTGCAGCTCACATGTGAAACATAATCCCTTCTGAAGAAAAGGAAGAGTTTAGAAATGCTTCCTTGTGATTTTTTGAGACTGATATACACTGCAAAAATGAGATAATTTCTCCAAAATGAAGAAATCCTGATGAAAACATAGATAGGAAATGGCTCTCATACTGGACATTTCAAACTCAGATTGTTCAAACTTGAAGCCCACACATACCTAAATATCTTTTCTCATCTCTGAAAAAGAGATAGTGTACAATATTTCCAGGTGTCACAATCTGTGATGCACCAATCCTGGAGAAAAGAACCTAAGCCAGATGTGTCTGAGAGAAAACTCAGGTCAGCTTTATATGATCTGGCTATTAAGGGCTATTAGGGGGCTGGAATTAATAATGATGCTTCATTTAAAAAAAAAACAACAAAACAACAATAAAGAAAACAAACAAACAAACAACAAAAACAAATCCCCACCACTCAACAAACAACAAAAGATGTAGGTGAGTATCTATCCAGACTTAAAAGGGAAAGAAGACAGAGAGCTGCCACAAGAAAAGCTATTTATCTATTATTGAAGTGGGATGGGGAGAAAAGCTGTTTCCAATTATTGCAGCCATTGTTTGCTGGGACATATGGAATAAACCACTTCACTGACCTAAGATGTCACTATGACCAGATGTCATCATTTTTCTGATTTTGACAGGAATTGCAAGCATGTTTTGAATTTACTGCTTTATGATTCCAGGAAACTCAGTGACTTGCCTCAGCTATTCCTTTTCTAACCTGCATCTAGCTTCCAGATCAATTTTGAAGCTGTCCATCAGGTAGAGTTTATGTAGGTACCACTTAGAAGTAACTTTTTTTTTACAATGTCTCTTTTACATACATATTTGTATTTGCCAAGGTGAGCATCCTGCTTCTGCAAGATTTTTTGTCATGAGCTTTGATAATTTCTATTTGCCTGTTATGATGGTACTGAAAAAACTGGGAACATTAAGATTAGTTTTCTGTGGTATGGATATAACTGCCCTCCATTGGCCTCTTATTCTGTGGCAGCATCCAAAGGCTGATTTATGATGCAACAACCTTTCCTAACTCACTCATAATAAAGAGGCACTGCTACTCTAGTTGAAGACTGCTTATCCTTTCCACACTTTGTGCTTTGTCATTCAGAGAGGAGTTTAGTAAGTTAGTAGTGGTATTTACCTATTCTTTCCTCCCTCTCACCCTATATGTGCTTTTAGAATGTTAGTCTACCATCTCTCCCACTATCTACAGTTCATTTTAAGAATGCTCTCCTTGTAGACGTTTACTTACTATAGAATTTTATTTTACTTTTTTTTTTTTTTTTTCCAGGGTAATTAATTTTTCTGTCTCCCACATTTCTTCAGGAGGAGTACCAGTGACCTTGTTCACCTAAGGTAATATCCTTTAGTCACTACTGCCCCTGAGTAATAAAACTGATGTTAACTTAAATCTAATTTTAAGTTGTTTTAATATACAGTTAAAGATTACACAAAGGAGACGACACACCTATTAACAAAATATAGATACTAATTCTGCTTAGTAAGAAGAGACCCCTCTGAAATTGCAATACTTGTTCAGAAGGGCAGCAGTGTACTAATTTCATACTCATTAAAATGTTCTGAATTTTTCTTTTACTGAGAGGCCAAAGGGTACTCCACTTTTTCACTTTTGATTTCTCTATATAGCTATTTTAAAGGTGGTGAAGTGCCCTTGTCAAAGACATACAGGTACAACAAATATGTTGTCATGTACTCTGGGCTGGGTAGAAGACTACACCACACAAAAGAGAATCAAAGATGTCCCAGTGTTGATTAGTTCACAAGTCAGTTAGAAAATCCCCTGATTTTAGATTCTAGGTGGGTCACCATTTTAAAAGTAGAAATTATTCCTAAATTCCAGACTGGAAATCTGTCCCTACTATTAACTACCTGTAAATAGTAAGACACTACTAACAATAACTCAGTGATTCAATGTTTTTTCTTTCAGTAAAGGATAAAACTTTCAGAAAAAAGCATTGTAAAAATCAGTGAGAAGAAGAAAAAAAGTAGTGGTGAACATATTTGGAAGACTTTTGGAACACTTTTTTTTTAATTTAAAAATTGTATCTCCTTTTTTTTATATATCCTTGCTTAGATGTTCAGTAATGTGAAATCTAAAAGAAAACACTACCCTGGGATTGAGTGAGTTTCAACAGTTAGTGTGCAGAATGAAGAGTGTGAAAAGAAAATTAAAAAATAATCTTGCTGATTAGAACTAGCCTTAAGTCTTAAGTACTTCAATTGATTTAATTCCTAAATTACCCAAGCTTACTGTTAGTTTCAAAGTTTAATTTTCTAATCTTGGATTTAATACTTCTGTCAAACGAGTAAGAAAATCACAATCTAGTTTTACAGGAAGTTCAAAAAGTAGGAGTTGTCCTGGTTTGGACAGATATTATCTTAAATTTAGCAATACGAGACCATAAGGCTTATAATGATATAATAATTTTATTAAAGCATATATATATATATATATTTGTCTAGAACATAAACACCAATGTGAAACAGTAATATTGAACAGCAGAACAGAACAGTCTGAATTTTTGGTTGCCCTTCCCTTTCTATGACCAAGGGGGGGGGCTCCAGGGAGCAGTTGGGAGAGAGCGAACAGCGGCAGTCAGACTCGCATTGGCAGCTCCAAAGGGGAAAAGAGGAGGTGACTGCTGGCCTCCTGGCCCCCTCCATAAGGCGCGGGAAAACAGGGTCTAGGAAAAAAAAGTCGGACAAACCCAACACATCTGTCAGGGAGTGCTCCAAAAATCACAGCAGCAAGCTGGTTGGAGAATTCATGCTGAGGAGAAGAAGAACAGGTTTCGACCCTCTGAGAATTTTCCTCCAGAGCCTCTGCCGACTAGGGACCAAGAGCAAACCATACCTCTTCCTCCTTCCTGCCCGCACGTGAGCATGTGGTGTCCCTTCCCCTTTTAACACCATGAGGTCCTGCACTTGTGAGGGACTGCACCATGAACATCCTGGCTCCATTGCACTCCACAGCCACCAGCAGCAGAAGCAGAAAGCAGCCCACCCAGCCCAGCCCAATCCACCCGCCACCTGGGAAAAACTGCTGTGACCCCCCCTCCACAACTCTACCCCACCCCTTCGCCATGGGCAGGTAAAGGAAGAAGAAGGGTTTTAAAAAACTTGTTACCCTCTGACATTATCCACCCCTAAAACTTTTCCTTTCCCCTTTTTCCATACTCATAGGTTAAAATATAAACATTCCAACTATATTCATGCATACATACATGCTAATCTAGATACAGAATTATAGTGCTCTGTGTGTGTTTAGCCAATGGTTAGATTTCCCTGAGGCACACATTGTGTTTTCCAATCTTTTTGCATTATTCACCATGTACAGCCAGGCCCTTGAGCAAAAACAATCCCATGAATGGGCTTATCTTTGCTAGGGGCAGGGTTGACCCAAATGGTTTTCCCTAACATACCTCTCAGGTGCACTACTGGGACTCTATTCCCATCTCTGATGTGAAGGTTTTCTGACTGGGCAGGGCCAGCTCGGTTGACTGAACCTCTGGTGTTGACAAGCTACGTGGCCTTGGCCCGGTGCTGATCCCAGTTCCTGAATGTCCCTCCACCCAAAGCTTTTAAGGTCGTCTTCAGCAGCCCATTACAACTCTCCACTTTTCCAGTGGCTGCAGCATGGTATGCAATGTGAAACACCCATTCTCACTGGCTGAGGTGGCAACTAGGTTGTTTTTGAAATGAATCCCATTGTCAGACTCAATCCACTCTGGGGTGCCATGTCACCAAAGAACTTGTTTCTGAAGCCCAGGATGGCATTCCAGGTGGTGGCATGAGGCACAGGGTAGGTCTGCAGCCTTCCACTTATTGCCTCCACTATGGCAAGCACATGTTGTTTACCCTGGCGGGTCGGTGGAAGAACAATATAATCAATCTGCCAGGCCTCTCCATACTGGTATTTGGTCCATCTCCCATCATACCACAGGGGCTTAACTTTCTTGGCCTGCTTAATTGAAGCACACTTCTCACATACAAGGATAACTTGGGAAATAATGTCCGTAGCTAGGTCTGCCCCTCTATCTCGTGCCTATTTGTAGGTAGAATCCCTACCTTGGTGACCTGAAGCATCATGGGCCCACTGAGCTAAAAACAACTCTCCCTTGTGTTGCCAGTCTAAGTCCACCTGTGACACTTGTACCTGGGTGGCCCAGTCTGCCTGGTTGTTGTTACAGTTTTCTTAATTGGTCCAGCTTTTAGGCACGTAAGCATCCACATGTCGGATTCTGACAATTAGCTTCCTGTCCTGGTAGCTATGTCTTGCCAGACTTCAGCAGCCCTGATGGATCTCCCTCTACTTTTCCATTTAGTCTTTTTCCATTGGTCTAGCCACCCCCATTGTGCATTGGCCACCATCCACAAGTCAGTGCACAATAAAGTTTCAGCCACTTCGCTCACTTGGCAATGTCAAGAGACATCTGCACAGCTTTGAGTTCCACAAATTGACTTGACTCACCTTGTCCATCCATGGTTTCTGTGACTTGTTGTGGTGGACTCCATATGGCTGCTTTCCACTTCTGATTCAATCCCATGAGATGACAGGAACCATCAGTGAAAAGACAGCGCTTTTCATCATCTGGCAGATAATTATATGGCAGGTCTTCTGCACGTGTCACCTTTTCTTTCTCATCCTCTTCTGCCAGATCAAAACTCTCACCTTCAGGCCAATTAGTGATAATTTCCAAAATTCCAGGGCAGCTAGGGCTACTGATGCGGGCACTCTGTGTGATCAAGGCAATCCACTTGCTTGAGGTGACATCAGTGGCATGATATGTAGAGGGCGTCTTTCCTTTGAACATTCACCCCTACCAGTTGTAGTCAGGGTGCCAGGAAGAGCTGTGTTTCTGTTCCAACAGCTTCTGAAGTGGGTTGAATTCCCTCATAGGCTGCTAAGATTTCCTTTTTTTCTGTTGTCGTGTAGTTGGCCTCAGAGCCCTTGAAGCTTCAACTCCAGAATCCAAGGAGCCGGCCTTGAGTCTCACCAGGTACTCTCTACCAGAGGCTCCAGGAAGAACCTCTGTCCCTGGCTGCAGAGTAGAGAATGTTCTTTACATCTGGTTCTGTCCTGACTGGTCCAAGAGCTCCTGCATGAGCAATTTCATGTTTTATTTGCTCAAAAGCCTGTTGCTGTTCAGGGCCCCAGTGGAAGTGATTCTTTTTCCTAGTTACTAGGTAGAGTGGTCTCACGATCTAGCTATATTCTGGAATATGCATCTTCCAAAAACCTATGGCACCTAGGAATGAATGATTGGGTCTCTTTTTTTTTTGCTGGTCGGTGGAGACATAGTTGTTATTTTCTTAATTACCTCTGTTGGGATCTGACGACATCCATCCTGCCACTTGACTCCCAAGAACTGTGTGTCTTTGGCAGGACCTTTGACTTTACTCTGCTTGATGGCAAAACTGGCTTTCAGGAGAATCTGCACAATCTTTTCTTCCTTCTCAAAGACTTCTTCTTCTGTATTCCACCATACGATCATGTCATCATTATACTGCAGGTGCTCAGGAGCCTCACCTCTCTCCAGCATGTCCTGAATCAGCCCATGGCAGATGGTGGGCTATGTTTCCACAACTACGGCAGACAATTCCAGGTGTACTGCACACCTCTCCAGGTGAAGGCAAACTACAGCCTACACGGTACTGCCATAGGAATGGAGAAGAATGTGTTGGAGATGTCAATGGTGGCATACTATTTGGCTGCTTTGGAGTCCAGCTCATACTGAAGCTCCAATATATCAGGTACAGCAGCACTCAACTCTGGAGTCACTTCATTCAAGCCATGGTAGTCAACAGTCAGTCTCCATTTTCCATCAGATTTATGAACTGGCCAAATGGGGCTGTTGAAAGGTGAGTGGGGTTTACTGACCACCCCTTGGCTTTCCAGCTCATGAATCATCTTATGGATGGGAATCACAGCATCTCGGTTCGTGTGATATTGCTGGTGGTGCATGGTCTTAGTGGCAATTGTCACCTGTTGTTCTTCAACTTTTAACAGTCCCACAACAGAGGGCTTTTCTGAAAGACCAGGAAACGCATTCAATGGTTTTAATCCATTTATCTCCACTGCAGCTATTCCAAATGCCCATTTACGTCCTTTTGGGTCAGACCGTGGGCAGTGAGAAGGCAGAGGCCAGACCGGCAAACTTTGCGACTGGAGCACTGCTTTTCTTTCCTTTTGAATTAGCTAAGGTTTTCTTCAACTTGGGGTATTCCTGTGGGAACTAGGAATTGGCTAGAAAATCTTGGTGTCTCTCACAGAAGAAGCCGAGAGGGTCATGAGGCTGGGGGCATTCCGGGGCCAAACCATGTAGATTGAAATGCAGCAAAGCTGGAAGCACTGTTCAGACTGCAGGCAGCGAGAAAGCAGCGCCTTGTCCCCAGCTTTCTGCTCATTGGCATGTGAGAAGGAAAAAAACAGTTGAACTTGCTGCCGTCTGGTCCCCATCAAAATGGTCTCCACTCGGCAAAAGAAGGCTGTTATACTGTCAGCAATCAAAATGGATATGCATATTCAGTCAGAGATTGCACAAAAGGATGTGGGAGTGCAGATGACAGGCTGCAGAGAATGACACAGTCTGTTCCTTATAGGTTAACTCTCATTATGGCTGTGTGTGTTGTGAGCAGGTAGATGATCTGCTCAGACAAGTGGCCCAGCTTGAAGATGAGGTTTTGAGGCTTCAAGCTGAAGTAGAAAGGCTCAGAAGCATTAGGGAATGTGCAATTGAGATTGACTGCTGGAGCCATGCTCTCTGCTCCATTCAGGGAGACAAATAATACCCAGGATCAAGGAGCCCCTGTTTTCTGCCTCATTCAGACAAATAACAGAACCCTAAGCAAAGTGGGTGAGTGGAAGCAAGTTCATGGGCATGGTAGAAGGCGAGCACCCCCTTTGCCTGCTTCTATTCCTCAGGTTCCTCTGAAAAATAGATATGAGGCCCTCCTTGAAGACAGTCTTTTTATAACCAGTTGGAAGGTGGGAGAGTTGTGGAGGGTGAGACTTGGTGGCGTGTCCCAGCTTGTGGGGATGAGGGGGTCTTCCCCCCACCTGCCATCATTGTCCTCACTTAAGGCACCCCCAGAATTCGATGCTCCTTCTGAGATCTATCTGATGACTTGCCCATAGCTTGTCCCTCAGCCTCACAACTTAGGACTTTGTCAACGAGGAAGAAAAGGAGGGTTAAAGTAGTGGGAGATGCTATTGAAGGAAACAGAGGGTCTGATCTGTAGACCTGACCCATTGCACATGGCAGTCTGCTGCCTCCCTGGGGCTCGGGTTAAGAATATTAAAATAAAGCTGCCTGATCTGATGCCCCCTCTGATTATTATACTTTAATAGTTATCCAGGGTAGTGATGAGATTTTGAGAGGAGTCCAAATGTAATTAAGAAGGACTTTGGGGGACTAGAGAGACTGGTTGAAGGTTCAGGAGCACAGGTAATTTTCTCATAAATTCCTCAAGTAGTGGGGTAAAATAGAGAAAGAGGGTGGAAAACACATGTAATTATCACATGGCTGAGAGACTGGTGTTACCGTTGGAATTTTGGGTTTTTTAATCACAGAGAGGTTTATATGACACCTGGTCTGCTGGTGTCAGATGGGATACATTTCTCTCATAGGGGAAGAAGGCTTCTATCACAAGAATTGGCTGGGCTCATTCATAAAGCTTTAAACTTAATATGAAGGGGGAAAGGGGAAAAACCTCTCTTGCAGGAAACAAACCAGAGAGAGTTGTGAGTGTTCTGCCAGCTCCTCTACTACCTCAGGGTTGGTACCAGTCGGGAGGTACTGCAGTATTACAAACTCACTCAAATGCCTATATATTAATTCATGTAGCCTGGGAAACAAACAGGATGAACTAGAGATCAGTGTGTAATCTCAGGACCATGATCTCATTGCAATCACTGAGACATGGTGGGACAGCTCACATGACTGGAACACTATCATGGATGGCTATGTCCTTCTTAGGAAGGATAGGCTGTCAAGGAGAGGTGGTGGAGTTGCTCTCTGTGTGAGAGAGCAATTGGAATGTATGGAGATCTCCCTGAGGGACAATGAGGAGCATGTTGAAAGCCTGTGGGTAAGGATCAAGGGGGAGACTAATATAGGAGACATTGTAGTAGGTGTTTACCACAGGTCACCTGATCAGGATAAGGAAGCTGATGAGGGCTTCTACAAGCAGCTGAGGGTAGCTTTGTAATCACAGGCTCGGGGTGTCATGGGCGACATTAATTACCCTGACATTTGCTGGGAAAATTGCACATTCAGGCACTCTTAGTCCAGTAGTTTCCTCCAGAGCATTGACGATAATTTCCTAATGCAGATATTGGAGAAGCCGACAAGAAGAGTGATGCTGAAACTTGTACTGACCAACAAAGAAGGACTGGTTGAGGATGTGAAGGTAGGAGGCAACCTTGGCTGTAGTGACCATGAGATGATGGAGTTTAGAATTGCAGGCAGCAGGCGCAGGGCCACAAGCAGGATTGCTACCCTGGACTTCAGAAAGTTCAAGCTTGGCCTTCTCAGGGAACTGCTTGGAAAAGTCCCACGGGACAAGGCTCTGGAGAACAAGAGAAAGCTTTTTCAAGTATGTTGGAGGCAAAAAGAATTCTAGAGGTAATGTGGGTCCAATGCTGAATGAAGTAGGTGCCCTAGTGACCGAGGACCTAGAGAAGGCTGAGTTACTAAATGCTACCTTTGCATCGGTCATTACTACTAAGACCAACTACCAGGAGTCCCACATTTCCAGGATCACAGAGGAATTGTGGAGGAAGGAAGTTTTAACCTCAGTTGAAGAAGCTTGGGTTAGAGATCAGTTGTGCAAGCTGGACATCCACAAGTTTATGGGCACTGATGGGATACACCCATGAGTGATGAGGGAGATGGCAGAGGTCATTGCCAGGCCACTCTCCATAATTTTTGAGAGGTCCTGGAGATCAGGAGAG
>JAABPQ010136033.1:0-12635 GCA_033439865.1 Alcedo quadribrachys | reverse complement strand
ACTGAGTGATTTGCCTCTAGAACCAAAGGATGGAGATGGGGAACAGTATCAGGGTTTCTTTCAAGAGGAGACAATATAAGAAATGCTGCATAGCCTGAATGTACAGAAGTCTATGGGGACAGATGAAATCCATCCAAGAGTGCTGAAAGAGATGGTGGAGATGCTCGCCAAGCCACTTTCCATGGTTTTCAAATGGTCCTGGCTGACAGGAGAGGTACCAGTTGGCTGGAGACTGGCAAATGTTACACCAATATACAAGAAGGGTAAGAGGGAGGACTCAGGGAACTACAGACCTGTCAGTCTGACCTCAGTACTGGGTAAACTCATGGAGGAGATCATCATGAGTGTTATTACGAGACACATACAGGACAGCCAGATAATGAGGCCCAGTCAACATGGATTTATAAAGGGCAGGCCTTGTCTGACAAATCTGATCTCTTTCTATGATAAAATGGCCCGTCTAGTAGATGAGGGAAGACCTGTGGATGTTGTCTATCTTGATTTTAGCAAATCCTTTGATACTGTTTCCCATAACATTCTCCTGCAGAAACTGGCTGCCTACGGCTTAGATGCATGTGTGCTTTGCTGGATCCAGAACTGGCTGGATGGCTGGGCCCAGCGAGTGGTGGTGAATGGAGCTGGATCCAGTTGGCGGCTGGTCACTAGTGGTGCTCCCCAGGGCTCAGTGTTGGGACCAGTAGTCTTCACCATCTTTATCAATGACCTTGATGAGTGGATGGAGTGTGTGCTTAGCAAGTTTGCAGATGACACTAAATTGGGTGGGTGTGTTGATCTGCCTGAGGGTCGAGATGCTCTGCAGATGAATCACAGAATCACAGAATCATAGAATCACAGAATGATTTGGCTGGAAGAGACCTTCAAGATCATCACGTCCAGCCATTAACCCTACACTGCCAGTGTTCCTAAACCATGTCCCCCAGCACCACATCTAGGTGACTCTTAAACACCTCTAGGGATGGGGACTCCAACACCCCCCTGGGCAGCCCATTCTAATGCCTAACCACTCTCTGGACTTGATGATCTTGAAGGTCTCTTCCAGCCAAATCAATCAAATCATTCTATGATTCTATAGGTAGTTTTGCACATATGGCAGTTCATACACTATAACAAAGTATTGAAAAAGAGAAAACTCATACTCATTGGTGGCATATGGTTTGATGGTTTTAAGTGTTAGTCTTTTCTTTATTTGTGTTGATGCCTTGAGCATCCAAACATTGTTATCATCTCACACAGTTTAAGCAGTTCATTTGACTCTGTGTACCTCCAATTTTATTTACTTTTTTTTTTACTACTTAGAAGTTTAGATTTCTGTTGTTGTTTGGAGATACCCGTATGAATCCTAAGACCTTATTTTAAATAACATATTGTGGTTTAAGTGCATATTGACAGCAGAACAAATAAAGAAACAAGATTGAACTCCCTCTTTTAGGAGACAGCAACTACTATTCACAGGATCACAGGATGTCAGGAGTTCGAAGGGACCACGGAGATCTTCGAGTCCAACCCCACCCTGCCAGAGCAGATTCATATGCTATAATCTTATCTAGTAGAGGTCACAAATGAACACATCCAGGCGGGTCTTGAAAATCTATAGAGGAGTAGATTCCGCAACCTTTCTGGGAAGCCTGTTCCAGCTCTCTGTGACTCTTATAGTAAAGAAGTTCTTCCCCATGTTGAGGTGGAACTTCCTGAATTCCTACTTGCACCCATTTCCCCTTGTGTTATCACAGGGCACAAGTGAGAATAGGCTGCCACCCTTCTCATGACACTCAGCCGTCACATATTTATAAACATTTATTAAATCCACTCTCAGTCTTCTCCCAACTAAAAAGCCTCAGTTCTCTCAGCCTTTCCTCATAAGACCTGTGTTCCAGGCCCTTAATCATCCTTGTAGCCTTCTGTTTCATTATTTTGAGTAGAATCTTGTCCCTCTGGAGCTGGAATGCCCAGAACTAGATGCAGTATTCCAGGTGAGGCCTCACTGGGGCAGAATAGTGAAGGAGCAGAACCTCTCTCAATCTGCTAGACACACTTCACAACACCAGGATACCACTGGCCTTCCTGGCCACCATGGCACATTGACATCAAGTTACTGACCCTCAAACGAAGCAGAAGATTTCTGGAAAACAACCCCTACAAGTAATTCATTTGCATAATGTGTTTGTATTGCCATCTATGAAATAAAGTGAATGATACTACAAGATGTGACTGATACAGCATCAAATTCCCTTTTATTTCATCTGCACTCAGCACTTAAGCACAAGAGCACAAGTGTTGCTTATCTGCTAGTTGCCGGAGGAGGAGAAAGAGTGAAAAGAGACTATTTTCTTCACCAAGATGCCAAGAAGCCTTCCTCTACCAATCCACAGCTCCTCCCATACCCCCCCAACCTCAAGGCAATTGGACAAGAAGGCAGCCACCCCCTGGGGCGACCGGCTGGGGTGTCACAGCACCCACAATCAAAACATCTCTCTACCGTTCCACAAACAGCCGCCACCAAGATCACAACCGGTGGGAGTCTCCATGATCCCATGAGAAGGAAAATTCCAGGCAGTAGTTATTCCAGCACCCACAATTCACCATTTTGTTTTATAAAAGCAAAAAGATATAGTTTGTCTAGCAACCCATTTCTAAATAACAGTTCTACTAGATATTAGTATTACATAAAAATTTACATCTGTGATTAATTGTAAATATAGCCTAAAGGGCTTTATCTATCTGACTCCGTAAGAAAGAAATGTAAAGTTCAGTCTCTGCTTTTGGAAGGATCATCTACCTGATGGGCGATATCCTTGTCATCATTAAATGGATCATTAGCTTGATGATCTGTATTCTGGTTGCCATTTGGAGGTTGCCTGTTCTGCCTCTGGTGCCACAGGTCAGGGGGAACACATTTTGCAGGTAGCCACCATACTCCAGTATGTGTGGAAACACAAGCATACCTATGACCCCAAGCAATAAGCTCATGTGGGCCTTCCCACTTGTTAGTGAGTAGGTTTCATACCCAGACTTTGGCTCGAGGCAAGTGTGTCTCTCCTGAAGACTGCAATGAGAGAAAAAGATTAACAGGATTATTTTAATTTGGTTGTATTGTAAGGTGATTGATTTTATACAAAGCTTTTTCTAGTCAACTCTGTGAGGATTCTCCATGCCTTCCCCCTTTCTGTTTTTCCAAAACACACTTTGAAGTGCCATGAGCACGTTCCACAGTGGTTTGTCCAGTAGGGGAATGTGGGATACCCAAGGTATAGTCTACAACCCATAGGTGCAGGAACTGCTGCATCTTCTGTGAGGCGTAGGCAGGACCATTATCAGTTTTCACAGTAGATGGCATGACCAGGACTGAAAAAGCCAATTTCCAATGGGCAATGACATCACATCCTTTCTCCCCCATGTGAGCAGAAGCCCACATGGCCGAGGAGAAGGTGTCAATAGAGACATGCACGTATTTAAACTGGCCAAATTCAGGGATGTGCGTTACATCCATCTGCCAAAGCTGTAAGGCTCTTAGGCCCTTGGGGTTTATCCCCTGTGACAAAGGTGCATTGAGTCTGTGACAGTCAGCACAAGAGCTGACAATGTTACGAGCTTCAGTTGGCGTTAAATGAAACTGCTTCTGAAGGGTATGTGCACTTTGATGGAAGAAACCATGCGATGCCTTGGCTTTTGCAATTTTGTTGGGTTGAGGCACTACCCACGCGGGGTTGGCCAGCATGTCAGCCCTGGCGTTGCCTTCTGTTATAAAACCAGGCAGAGTCGTGTGGCTTTGGATGTGCAGAATATAATATGGATGCACTCAAGCTTGAATCACATACCACAGATTTTTCAATAGTGAAAACAGAGCCACATTGTTCACCTCCTTTAGAAGTGAACAATCTAAGTGTTGGGTTACATCTGCTACGTAAGCAGAATCAGTAACCAAATTCAAAGATACCTGAGAGAATTGCTGAAATGCTTTGGTAAGAGCCCTTAATTCAACTAGCTGAGCAGAGCCTGACTCATGGTCTTTCAGCACCTGCCATTCAGATCCTTCCTTCCAGGTAACAATGGTTTTCCCTGTTTTTCCTGAACTATCTGTGAAGATGGTGGGTCCTTGCACTGGTGCTCGGCTACTTTTTGGCCGCAAGGTAAAGTTGGTTGGTTTCACCAGCTGTAGTAATTTATGGCTGGGTGGATGGTAAGTAATCTGCCCATCTGTTAAAGATATCTGCAGTCCAGAAGGCCTGTGGAATTCCCGTAGATCCACTGCCGTTGTCTCCAGGAAGTTGCTCATCTGTTCTGGAGACACAAGTCTCAAAAGGCACTAGTTTAGCAATGCAAGTTTTTTAGGAATAGTGAGAGGGGGTTTTGATGTGGAAACCATAGCATGAATCTGACCTTTAAAGTCAGCCTCAATAACTCCTGGGTGTACAAAGATCCCTTGATGGGTGACATCAGCTTTTCCCACAAGCATCGCACTGGATCCCTGGACAAGGGGTCTATATGCATCCAAAGGAATCTTATGAATATTGCTAGAGTCTAAGGTGACTGCTGTTGAGGTGTGAAGGTCAAAACCAGCTGATCCTTGGGTACTGTCTGTAGGGTGGTTACATAGGTCTGTGCCTGTTTCTGGGGGAATACCTGCATTGGAGAGCAATTCCCCCTCTTTGCACCTCAATGGACGTTTCCCGTCAAGGGACATCAGTTAGCATGGTTCAGAGATCTACAGTAGTCTGAAACATGCCCTGACCTGCTTTGGGTCATAATCTTAAGATGCATGAACAAGTGGCACTCAAGACCCACCTGGATCTGTTCCTGTGTGACTTGTGATCTTGCTCTGGCAGGGGGGTTGAACTAGATGATCTTCTAGGTCCCTTCCAACCCCTAACATTCTGTGATTCCTTTGCCCTTCTGTGAACATGCTCCAGCACCTCAAAGTCTTTCATTTAATACATACAGAACACAATATTCTATGTGTGGCCTCATCAATGCCAAGTACAGGGTAACAGTCACTCCCCTATTCTCACTGGGCAACACTATTTCTGATACAAGCCAGGATATTATTGGTCTTTTTGGCCACCTGGGTGCACTGCTGGCTCATGTTCAGCCAGCTGTCAACAAAAAGCCCCAGGTCCTTTTCCACCAGGCAGCTTTCAGCCACTCTTCACCAAGCCTGTAGAGTTGTATCAGGTTGTTGTACCTCTAGTGCAGGGCCCAGCACCTGGCCTTTTTTGAACGTCATCCCATTGGCCTCTGCCCATTAATCCAGCCTGCCCAGAACCCTCTGAAGAGCCTTCCTACTCTCAAGCATATCAACATGCCTGACCAACTTGGTTTCAACTGCAAACTTGATGAAAGTTCTCAATCCCTCTGAATCCACCCTAAACTGAACAAATAAAATACTCATATCACTTGAGGTTATGGGTCTTCATTACAATATTCCCCAGATACTTTAGTGATAAGGTTATATATAACAACATTCTGAGTCTATTTTTCTTGTAGTTCCTTTTATTTTATTGTATGTAGTGCAAAAGAAATTACTGTTAATCAGGCTACTAGACTAAAATGCCAAGATAGATAAAAATGTGCTTGGACAGCTGTCAGTTTCAGCAAGCATCACTCAGTGGAGCAAGGCAAAAAGACCATCAACTGAACATAAAGTGAAAGGTTTATGTTTTCAATATATTCCAAAATCAATTACAATGAGCTAATTATCAGATAATGCTTTCAGATCTGCTCTTGAAAAATACAAATTCTTCATGGGACCTACTAAGCAACAAATAGGACAATACCTACTTTATATACATAGTGTAGAAGCATTAGTAAGGCAGACTACGGTAAATCTAAATCTTTAATTTTATTAGTTATTTTTATGCAAGTATAGTATAGAGAGTATTTCAGGTTCAACTAATTCAGTAATACTTTATTATTGTTGTTATTGTTTATTTTGTTATTATGGTTATTATTATTGTTGTTACGATGATGGTGATGATGATGATGATTATGATGTTACCATAGAGACCTTTTTACACAGTGATATTTTGTTGTTGTGGTTTCTGTTATTACAGTAAATGAATCATGATCCAAAACCAAGAACTGACATTGATCACAGGTTTATCTGCCAATTCTAGCCTCTTGATAAGTACATACACATGTAAACTACATATCTTTTTTGTTTTGGTTTGTTTGGGGTTTTCTTGCAGTTCACAGTCTAAAAGACAGTGTCTGTCAAGTAGCTGAGAATTAGAAATTATAGTTTTAACAGTGGATAGACATCCAGAACCAAGATAATCCTTAAAGTTTTGCTCAGCTGCAGACTTCGCCTTTCAAATTCCAACACTGTCTTAATATTCAACTTTGAAACCTCCACTGTGTAGATATCAGATCTGTAGGTCTGACTAGAAGCATATCTCACAGGTCTGGAGAGTTCTGAATTTATTTCACTCTCAAGAATAATCCATATTCATAAATGAGACTGCTCTCATTCAATCTCTGCATTAATTTCACCCCTTCCATGTCTGGGACAAACCCCTTATCAGTCAGCTATGCCTTGCTTTAGAAACAGGTCAGTGAATGAGTAGGAATGTGAAGTGTTGATGAAGATCAGTTTGTAATAGAAGCACAGCATTTAAAGGCAGTAAAGAACTGATTGTGAAACAGTGATGGGATATAAACTTCATCATGCACTGAAAGACAGTAGCTTCCTTCACAAGAAGACCTGCCTTTTACACCTTGTATATGGTTGTATATCTTCAGCAAGTGATATAGACCATAGCCATGACTATGGCACTCTAAAGAGGCTTTAAATACCTTATATGGGGAATAGCTTATTTCCTGAGTGGCACTGTCATATATCAGAAAACAGCATACAGCCGTTTTCAGCATCTACATGTTTTTGAAAGGACATGCAGGAAATAAGAGTGTTTGTTTCAAACAATCCAAGAAGCTGAGACACTCAGGACATCTGTTGTTTGTCTTGAGACCACCCCCCCTCCCTCTGCCGACATGTGTGCCTGAGATTGGAGATGGAGGAAGGTCTGCAGCTGGCGCTGGGAGTGTCCTCAATATTTCATGAAGACTACTGGTCCTCCTGCAATAAATTAGCCTAAGGTGTCTGCTGCACCAATTGGCAAAACAGGATTGTGCTATCTATCCTATAGATATCTCTGGGAGGAGTACAGAGAAGGTAGAAGGAATTCCTCATTTGCACAGGGAGAGAAGTGGTGGTGTAGTGGGCAAGAACCATATAAAAAATCTGGGACACTATGGGAAAAAAGGAAACATTTTCCTGGAAAAGAAGCTCTCTCCCCCACTGATGTAGTCGTCTGGTCCGTGATGGTGACTATTCTATCGCTTGTTGTCTTCTGCTTTCTCCTTTCTTTTCTGTTTCTATTTTTCTCTCCCTGTCCTGTCTGCTTTAGAAACTTTGCTATGCTACTCTAAGAAAACTTCATCATGCATGTGACATCTGACCTCATTTGTGTCTTAATTTCACCATTTGGGGATCACCTTTAAACCTTTCATAAAAATTGCCACGTATCCTAATATTGGATCGTGACAGAAAGTTACATATGTAAAGAAATTCACGTTCTTGATATGGAATAAACAATAGTCCATATCACTCCCTTGCTTTTCACTTTCCTACTGACTGTCTCCCAAATGCCAGTTGTTGTACCAATCCAGAGAAAAGCAGAATTAAAATAAGACTACCGACCGGTGAGCTAGAATAATACTTCTCACACTGTGGTCCAGAGAGCATTAGCAGTAATCTATAAAGCCAATTCTGTCATACCAGGGTGGCATCTGTCAATCTCCATGCAAAGATATATTCCACAGCTGTAACCAGCCCACAGTTCTTTCACTCAACCAGAGGACTGGTTTAATTAGCTAAACATCAGGTATTTACAAACACTGCATTAAAACCTGCATGGCTGCCTCCTTATTCTCGGGCTTGCTTCACTACTTTTTCTGCCAGATGCAGGTCTCAGCAGTTAAAAAGAGAGTCAGTGAGGTGTTCAGGAGGACAAAAGGCTCTTCAATTGCCAAGAATTTACCATCACATAAGATGGAAGAGCACACCCTGCAGCTCCAGTCACATACAACAGACCAGCTGGAGCCTGAAAAGCACAAGGCAGTGTTCCTTCCTATCAACAGCAAAGAGATAGAGCCAAATATGGTATCAGATCAGAAGATTCTATCAGTTTTGTACAGGGAGTGGTCAAGGAAGCAGGCAGTACAGAAAGGCCTTCTCCTCCAACGCTGGGATGCTGCAGGGAGGCACCATGCCATGCAGAACTATAGCCTCTATCAGTGAGTGAAAAGGCTGGCATCAAGTTTTGGGGGAAGCAGGAAAGCCATGTAAGGAAAAGTTCACCTGCTCTAAATCCTTACTTGTCTTTTGACTTACTGTTATTTCCTCACCCAATGTCAGCACAAAATGTTGTGTTTCGCATCCTGGGCTGCATCAAGAGAACTGTGGCCAGCAGATTGAGAGAAGCGATTCTGCCCCTCTACTCTGCTCTAGTGAGACCTCACCTGGAGTATTGCATCCAGTTCTGGAGCCGTCAACACATGAAAGACATGGATCCGATGGAGAGGGTCCAGAGGAGGGCAACAAAGATGATCAGAGGGCTGAAACACCTCTCTTATGAGGACAGGCTGAAGGAGCTGGGGTTGTTCAGCCTGGAGAATAGAAGGCTCTGGGGCGATCTTATAGCCACCTTCCAGTACCTGAAGGGGGCCTACAGAAAGGCTGGAGAGGGGTTGTTTACAAGGGCCTGTAGTGAAAGGACAAGGGGTAATGGGTTTAAATTAGAGTAGATTTAGACTGGATATTAGGAAGAAGTACTTTGCCTTGAGGGTGGTAGAACAGTGGAATAGGCTCCCCAGGGAGGTAGTTGGGGCACCATTTCTGGAGATATTCAGGGTGAGGTTGGACAAGGCTCTAAGCAGCCTGGTCTAATTAAGGGTGTCCCTGCTCACTTCAGGGGGGCTGGACTAGATGACCTTTGGAGGTTCCTTCCAGCCTTAAACAATGTATGATTTTATGAATCTTCTTACCTCAGCACTGACATTTTCTGGAACAGAATAATGGAAACTGGCTCTTCCTCTGACTATGTAAGCAAGTTAAGTACAGCACCACTCACTTTTTTGTTGAAAGCTGTGATCAAGAGCTTGTAAAGAATCCGAAGGCTGAAGTCCACCATTGCAGCCACACAGAAACCAAGAATAAACTGCTTGAGTGAGCTGGCAACCTAAAAGCAGCTGGAGGCACAAACAGATTTACTGTTTCTGAGGACAAAACCCAAGCTTCCAGATCTCAATACCCAAGGAACTTTTCAGTGTCTAGATCTACAGTCCATTTATTATGAGTTTTCATCAGGTCTGTCACTAAAAAAAGGATGTGGGAAGAGAAGTTATTTCACAGCAAGAATATGGTGCCATAACCCTTATTTCTTTAACAAGAGGTCATTTCACCTTTGAACTGTTACAAAAACTGAAAGTACATCTAACATCTCACCTCATTGTAAATTTAGGTCTGAAGTTTGAAACTTGTATTTAAAGATTTGTTTTTAGGGTTATTCAGTTCAGTATTATTTTTCCTACAAAAGAAGCAATAAACATATGTATGTCTCTGTATAATATATATATATATATATATATGTAAATAAGTACCTATTTGTAGTGAGAGGGACTTACATGGGTCAGGGATATCTGCACATATACCTTTCTGCATGTATGAAAGTGTTTGAGATCAAACACTGGGAAAAAAAGATGGGCTGCAAGAGGTTCCATGTTTGACTCTTTCTCCAGAGTACATCACTAATCTTCAGAGATCTGATTACTCACCTCGATTTCCCACCTCCTGTCTGAGAAAAATTAAGCAAACTACTGCATGAGAGAAGTGTCAGCATTTTTGTTTAAACCTAGACAAGTCTTTAAGAAATGGGACTGAATATTACAGTTTTTATGAAGCCTGTTACTACAGAGATATAGTTTTTATTCTCAAACATATTTCTAGTCAGATTTTAAGGTTTTTTGACTTCTGTTGATAATTTCAGCCATTTTCTTCCTTGCCATACAGTAAAACTTAGTCAGTAATTCATTTTATCTTTGTATTTCACTTTTTATTTTGTTGGTTGGGTGTCTATTTCTTGTCCTAAGGAGTTATCCTCCAGGCACCTTGGGAGCCTCCTGGATTGTCTACATTTTGCTGTGCTACTTTTACAGAAAATGTTGGGGTGGTTGAAATCCCCTGGCAGGACAGTGATCACTGAAGACTTTTGAAGCCTGCTGGATTAAGAAAGTTTTTTTCACTAGTCTCTCCTTCATCCGGCAGCCTGTAGTAGACTCAGACCACAAGATTTCCTTTGTTTCCTTGAACTCTTAATTCCTACCCATGAGCTTTTGACTTGCTCATGGCTGTTCTTGAGGGACACCTCTTCACACTCAATCCATTTTTTTTTAGCATAGAGGGCAACAACTCTGCCCCTCCTTCCCCTCCTAGCTATCGATGTAGCTATCAATGACCACACTCTAGTCATAGGATTTATCCCACCAACTTTCAGTAACGGTCACTATGTCATAGACTTCCAGCAGCACAGTAGCTTCCAGTTCCTCCTGTTTGCTGCCCATGCTGCATGTGTTCGTACAGAGGCACTTCAGCTGAGCAGCCGGACATGCCACTTTCTTAGAGAAGCACACTTTAATTCCCTAAGGTGTTTCATGGAAGATTTCCTGTTGGCTCCTACTACCTCAGGAGCCCCTAGCTCATCTCCATGAGAAAAGACACAAAAGCTGTGCTTTTCAGCAAAAACATTTAAAAGATTTTTATTATCTTGCATATATACTTCTTTGTTTATTTAAATCTATTTCTAAACTCATAGTTTTCTGTTTTTTTTTCTATCTGGATCAAAGCTTAATTTTTATAACTTTCAGGAGCTTGTTCTTAGGTACTTAAGACTCCATAGGCATATACAAAGATTTTAAATTAAATTAAAAAGATTTAAAATTAAAATTAAGCTGATGATCTCTTTTCAGCATTAGGATTCCTGAGTCTTCTGAGTCTCTCATCTGTATGGGTACAACATTCCTTCTATTAATTAACATGGTTAAGGATGACTTGTCAAGGTGGTTTCAAGCTCTGTATCTCATTAGTTAGGAACCCCATTCTCTAAAGAAGAACAATTATGTCTAATTTACTCTACATTCTACAATTGCTGGCCATGGCTTTCAAATAATACATTAAAAAAAAAGAAAAAAGCTCATTATTTTCAGCTTATACCTTGTAAATAAACAATCAAAAAATATGAAACTGTTTAACCTGTCAAAGTCAAAAAAGCAAGCAAGTTTTCTCAGTCCCTGATCTGAAATGGAATAACTTAGCATGTCAGCAGTAAATCATGTGGGATTGGTTGATTTCCATTAAGAATTATGCTTCTGCCAAGATCAAACATACCGTTCTTGTTTTCTTTTTCTATAAGGCAACCATCTTTCTTATTAGATTCTGATATTTTATTTTCTGCAATTTTCCTTTGAGAACACTATGTAAACAATCTTCTTTTTTTTTTTTTCCCCACTAAGACAAATTCAAAGTCATTCTTCTTTGTTGACACACTGTGTTTGAATAGGAAAATATGGAAATGAAGCAAATTATATCCAACACCTGACTGATGCATTTGGTGTCACTTAGTTTTTTATGGTTGCAAATGGCAGTGAAGTTGAGTGGATTTTTGTCAGCTGAGACATTTAATAAACAGTTGTGAAGAAAACTCTGGGTTAAAAAGAGTTCAGCATTCTTCCTCCTTTTCTCACAGATTCTATACTGGCCTGTAGAAAGATATCATTTCTACCCTATACATTTTACTAAAGGACACAGAATCACAGAATTGTCACCATTGGAAAATACATCTAAGATCACCGTGTCCAACCATCAACAAAACAAACAAATTAATAAAATGAACAAACAAAAAACACAACACAAAATAAAAAAAAAAACCACCAAAAATTTACTTTATCATCCTTCTAGAGCAAGTTCTGAAATGATGAAGCGCCTCATCTGCAGGTTGTTGGAATACCTCCGGGAATGGTGACTCCACCAACTCCCTGGGCAGCCTGTTCTAGCACCTGACTACACTTGCAGTAAAGAAATTCTTCCCAATATAAGAATTATTAGCCAATCTAAACCTCCTCTTGTACAACTCGAGGCCATCTCCTCTAGTCCTGTTGCTATTTACTTGAAAGAAGAGGCTGCACTTACCTCATTCATTTCTACAACTCATTTGAGTTGTAGAAAATGAAAAGGTCTCCCCTCAGCCTCCTCTTCTACAAACTAAATAATCCCAATTCCCTTAGCCTCTCCTCATAGGATTGTTTTCCAGACCCTTCACTGGCTTGGTTGCCCTTCTCTGAATTTGCTCAAGGAACTCAATGTCTTTCTTGTGGTGAGGGATGCAATCCCTTGTCAAATGAATGTTAGAATGCTAAGAGAACATATTGTCCTGGTTTGGGTGAAAAGCAAGCAAATTCTGTGCAGTGATTTTACTTTTCAGCTTAAGCTTCTAACTAACTGCACTTTCTAGAGTTAGAAGCATGTTTTGCAGACAGTGTCTGCTTCTAGCAGAGATAACACCTCA
>JAABPQ010135473.1:0-12667 GCA_033439865.1 Alcedo quadribrachys | reverse complement strand
TTTTTTAATAAACCCTTTTTTCCAGAAAGGCTTGTGAAGCAAAATGCTGGATTTTAGGCTTTGCCAAGAACTGTGAGACAAGCATGTGGCATGCCCCTAAAGAATACATTATGTAAATTGCTGAAGAAACTTCATATTTGTTCAGCAGTATAATTTTCTTTAAATGTGTCATTCTGATTTTGAAGTCACATTTCAACCCTGAATGAAGCTGAGTCCATAGACTGCATTTTCTCATCCTTTTCTATACTTGAATACATAAGGCTTCTGCTTATAAAGCTCATGATGTAACATGTCAAACCAGCTCAAATGGAACTGACTTTTGAGTCCCTTACTCCTCTCAACTGATATTCCTCTCCTCCAAATACCTCATCTATGTGCCATAGCACTCCTGTCTGTACAGTGCTCATTTTGTTGCTGCTTTTACTCTGTAGCTGCAGATCAGGAGAGATTCTTCATAATAACCCAATAGCAAATACCATCTTTCTGTGTGTGTATGCTAAGAATATTACATAAAATGGTAGAAATAAAAAAAAAAAAATAAAAATGAAGCTGTTTCCATAAATTGTGAAGGAATAGAAAAGGTGCAGAAATTTTCAATCAAATCCTTTAAGTGCTTCCTTCAAAAACTACAGGTTGCTAATGATTCTATACAAACCCACAATTTTAAAGCAGTAATTATCCTTTTAATTACAAAACATATTTCATATCAAAGGGAATCAAAGAAGAGGAAGGTTACTGACAATAGAAACCACAAAGATGACTAAAGCATGACTCGGGCTTTAGCAACATCAGACTAACAATCAACTGGTTCTTCCACTTTAGGTCAGAGGGATACATTTAGTCAGCAATGCCTGTTCCTGTTGTCCCATTGAATCTTCCAAAACACCCTTACATGAATATTTAAATGTGTCTGTACTTGACTGGATTACACAATACACTGTGAATTTCTTTTGCTCTTCAACCTTCTGGTTGCTTGTTTCTGTTATTTAATTTTTACCAATTTCTGATTAATAAATGTCCTGGGGTTTTTTTGGTTGGTTGGTCGGTTTTGTTTGTTTCTTGGTTTGTTGTTTTGTTTTGTTGTTTTTTTGTTTGTTTGTTTGTTGTGGGTTTTTTTTTTTGTTTTTATTAGTTATTTTGGGTGGGTTTTTTTGTTTTGTTTTGTTTTTTTCATGCTGTCATTTTCTCAAAATCTGCCCTGATGTCAAATTGCTGCTTCACATACAGACATTTGGTTACGAATTGGGAGAGTGACAAGGCTGGTGAAGGGACTGAACAGAAAGTCTTATGAGGTAAAGCTGAAGGAGCTGGGATTGTTCAGCCTGGGGAAGAGGAGACTCAGGGGGGACCTCATCACTCTCCACAACTACCTGAAAGGAAGTTGTAGGCAGGTGGGAGTCGAGCTCTTCTCCCAGACAACTAGGATGAGAGGGCATAGCCTGAAGCTTCACCAAGGAAAGTTTAGGTTGGACATTACGAAGCACTTCTTCAAAGAAAAGGTCATTAGGCACTGGAATGGACTGCCTAGGGGGTTGGTGGATGAGGAACCTAGTGACATGGTATAACTAGGTGTTGTATTTCTAGGTCATAGGATGGACTTGATGATCTTAGACGCTGACTTCAGTCTTAACAATTGTGTGATTCTGTGATTCTCTGAGTTTGCTTAGACCATCCGTACTTTGAGGTACATTTCTTCCAGTTTGCACGGTCTGCTCAAACCTAAACTACTCTGCATGATTTGGCAGAACTTTACATAAAGTGAAACTATCAAATCTTCCAAACGTGCTTGCTCACTCACATATTCAGCATTTGGCTATGCATGGGCCTTGTATGTCCTTCAGTGATAATCAATGTTGATCCCCTGAGGAGTACATAAATCTTAATGGGTCTGATTCTGAACACTTGATAAGATTAATGGTCTTGAAAGAAGGTCACACTTTCATGACTACCACCCTCAATTCTAGGAACAGGATTTTCACATAATCCTCAAGATGTCTTGTTAGGTTCCTCTGCATAGTGGGCACTACTTAATAATCATTCCCAATTTCACTTAAATGATAGACAAGAGGAAGACTTCTAGGATCTTGCTCTTATTCTGTATTAAGAGACCATACAGTTAGGATAAATAATATGAAGACTTCATGTTTTCAGTCTGTACATATAGGTTAAATATTTATGGAAAACTGCTATATGTATGGAGGTCTTCCTAAATAAGCCACCCAGTGGAAATAAAAATCAGATTATTATTTTCTTTTTAAACCTACAAAATATTAAGGAAGTAATACAGTTGAAAGATAAGTATGTCTTTCAACTGAAAATAAAAAAAGTGCAGTCCTGTTATTTCTAAGTTTATGGGTCTCACATTTTTCTCCCCTTAAGAGTTTTTAAACAGTGTGACTCAGTTAATTGGATTAAAAGACAAGGGCTGACACAACAGAGATGCATGATGCACCACATTCATATGCATTAAAGATACTTCTTACTACAACTGTGTTTAAAAAAGCACTCTCAGTACAGGGAGCTTAATGGCCTGTGTATAAGAAGGTTTAAACACAGAAAAAGAAACCATCAAATAGTTTTGTTCTTAGATTCTCCTGTGTATAAAAATAAGCCAGTTGTATAATTTTAAAGTATCTCTTTATCCTCTGGAGTCCAATTTTATTTCAGAAAAGCTGTTCAACACATTCAAACATATTTTTGTTCAGCTGTCAGAATATATTGCATTTAAGCAGTGACTGCCTACCTTGAAGTATATATCCATGATCCTGTCCCTGGAATCTGCTAAAAATTTAAAAGAAATCTAAGTTCAAAAATCAATGACTTTTTGAGCATTGCTGGTTTACTTTGCAGAAAAGTGTTAGTTACAGTACCTTTAATCCATGTACTTGTGTCGTTGTAATGATCCAAAGTAATTTCTAAATTTAAGACTGAAGAGTAATCTATAGTATCTAAGTAGATAAGAAAAAATAATACGCAAAAGAACAATGGAAGATTGTTCGTAATTCTGACTATTGAAAGCTAGTAACTGCCTATATATAACAAGGTAAATGGTGAGACTGTAAGAAACTGGGAGCCTTTGTACTTTCTTTCAGAGTAAATCAATGCTAAACCTGTGCTAGATTTTAGTAATTTCATAATTGCGTACATACCACTTGGTGGTTTCTTGTATTTTATAATGCAGTCTGAGATCTCCAAACTCAGTGCAATGAAATGTAACCTTGACTAAAGTATAAGACTCACTATCTAATAAATGAATGGAACAGAAATTTTCAAGAATAATTCCCCTGGCCAGTCCTACATTTAAACATCCCATGTGAAATAATATGTTCACATAGAATAAAACACACATAACATAAACATAATCTACATTTGTGACTCCTTTTTCTTAGTTATCCTGGTCTGGGTGAAAACTGAGCAAATTCTATTCAGTGATTTTACTTTTTCAGCTCAGGTTTTCTAACTGGCTGCGCTTTCTGGAGTTAGCAGCATGTTTTGCAGTGTCCGCTTCTAGCAGTGATAACACCTCATATTTAGAGTTACTACCAGGGATGGAATACAAACCAAGGCGATTGATAGAATTTGTGTATTGCACTGAGGGGTGCAGAAAAGAGAAGGAGATAAAGTCCCTGTTGTACATGAAAGGAATCTGCTGGGAAAAGCTGTGTGGGTATTTCCTGCTCCGGGCAAAGGCAAACCTGTTTGTGGGACTGCTTTTGCTAAAGGACCTGGAAGTACTTGGTGGGTAATGATGAAAGATGGTGAAGTACAATGTGTACCTCAAGGAAATTTGACTCTGGGTGAGAATACTCAGTTCAAAACTAGATATGAATGGCATAATATTAACAATATTTGCGGAGGAGGGACTGGAGATACATGGAGACAACTCAATAGGAGTTACAACATGCATCCACTTTATTTTAAGGTTTGCCATATTTTATAGGGTTTATAGGGTTGTTTCAGCTTCAGAAAAGATAGAATTGTGCATCGCTTCCAATAAGCCATGGCCATTCTCATGTAGCCACCAACAATTATTCACCCATTTTGTTTTTGCACAATCAAGATCTTTTCTGAAACTTCATTAATGCCTTTTACAATACATTTATACATAATGCAAAATAAAAGCATAATCAATATTATGATCCCTAATATACAAAGACCTTCCTTAACCAAAGTTAAAAAACAGGGACTAAAACTACCAAAAATAGATTTGAGCCATGAAACAAAAGGATTAGTTTGCACTTCGATTCACTGAGTATGATCTTTTAACCATTGCAACTGTTTATGTATTGAATCACCGTGATCGGATAAATTAAGGCAACACATTCCCTCAAAGTCTTCACAACCATGGCCTTGAGTTAACAATAAAAAATCTATGACAGCTCTATTCTGTTACATATTAACTAAGATAATGTCAAAGCTACAAACATATTTAAAATGACAGCAGTGATGTTATTTCATACACTAGCCAGTATGGAAGTTAGTGCAGAAGAAAGTTAAGTTTCAAATACCTAAAACCTTCTAAACAACTGGATGCCCCCAATTCAGGTGTTTAAACCCCGGCATTCTGTTTCTGGGATTTGTTTGCTTTTTTTTTTTTTCCTGGTAGAATACAACTTAAAACAATTTCTGTAGCAACCATTCTACCTTTATAGTAATTCCAAAAGTAAAACGTGTTTACATCTTTACTATTGGTCAAACAGCAGAGCTACAGAAATAACAGTTAGCATCCCCCCTCCGTGTGAAGCTAGCAGTTTCTCAGGCAAAGTTTTGCAGGTGGACAAAGTTCTATTTTCTACATTCCGAGGGAGGAAGGCAGGAATCTTGTATCAGTACTTCGAGGCCTCTTCAGAATTAGCTACAAGGACAGACTCTCACAGCTCCTTCACAGTTGCTCATTAATCTTATCAACATGGGTTGTTCACTGACAGTAGATCATGACCTTTTTCTGAGAGAAAACTCTCCTCAATTCCTCTTTTTCTTTTTGAACAAGCCTTGTTTGAGCTATTGCCTTCTGTAGGCCATGTTTAATACAACTAAAAACTAAACTACAAATCAATAACACTATAATCATACCAAACAAACGCAAACCTTCTATGAAAAGAGCACGCAAACAGGAAGGGGAGCCTCCAAAAAGATTTTGCAGCCATTTGTCAAAGGGACTAACCCCTTGCTGAATTGCTTGGGCATGCTGTGCAAGATAAGCAAGCTTGGCATAAATAGATTGCCCATGATCAGATAGATTCATACCACACATTCCTTCAAAATCTTCACAACCATGCCCTTGAGCTAACAGCAAAAAATCTATAGCAGCTCAATTTTGTAATATTGCATGTCTTATACTACGTTGATCCATTAAAAATTCTTGCAAAACTTGAGTGGTTACATTGCCTTTTTTTTTCTTTCTTTTTTTTTTTTTTTTTCCCAACAAACTAATTGTGTTACAATACACAAAGCATTACTGGCTGCTGCACGTGGAACAAATATAGATAAAGATACTCGGGCTTATGGTATATTGAAAAAACAATCCTTGCGATCAATAATTAAAAGATCCCAATCTTCTGGTAACATTGCTGCTGAGGGCAATAGTAATGAAACAATGCTTTAAATCCAATACAACAAATACAACAATTACAACATTTACAACAATTACAACAATCTCCCAATACATTAGTATAATTGTCAGTAATGGTAAACCTGGTTACAATGCTATAGCTCAGGTTTCTCCCTCATAGTCAGAGTCCGTAACATCTGGGAGTAGAAACAATTTCTGTAGGACAGTGCTGGATCTCCTCAGGAGCAGGGCACTAGGACCCAGTCTCTGGAGCGGGTCCACACCGAGGTTTCCTTGGGTTGCTGGTGGTGTTGATACCAAGAATCCTGGACCGTGATCAATCCCGTCACCAGTTCCACTGTAAAAAAAGAGTCTCTCCTCCCTCAAGGGTGGAGGGCACATTTCTTGCTAACTTTTTAGGGAATTGCTTCATCAGTCAGCAAAGGTTCTGGAAATGATGGGAGGTGACAGGACAGGCCTGAGGGCTCTGCCAGCCTCTGCATTCCTGCTGGCCCACCCCTCCCCCCCCTTCGCTGCCGTCGCAGCAGGTCAATGGGCTGCCGGCGTCCAGGTGCTCAAAGGAGAAGAAGCGGCCGCGGGAGAACAAAGAGGTGCCATGGACCAGCCTGCTCAGCACCTTTTGTTTGTTTTAACAGTTCCAATGATGATTTCGTGGTGGGGGCTGACATTCCCTTCACCCGAGTATTAGAAGTTCCCAGAAAGAATCGCTTGAGACGAGATTGTTTTAGTATAGTCCCGGTAGATTCAGTAGGGTTTTGTGCGGGTGCAGCTACTAGAGCTTGTGTGGCAGTCATGGCAAACCATGAAATGAGAGTTCACAGTTCTTCATGCAATAAGAAAGGGGTTAGCTGAACCACTACCACAGACTTCCAGAGGGCTGGCTTTGGCCTGTTCTGAACTCTGGCTGCAAATGTCCCTTGGGAGTTGGTTCTGAAAGGAAAGGGGTGCAGGAAGGCTGGACATTCTTTAAGAAGAAAAAGTCTTAGTGAGGCAGGAGCAAGAGGATGCGTTCACAGATCTCTGTGGAAGCCTTGGAATCAGTGGTTGCTTCTCTGGACACTCTAGGAAAGAAATCTTGCAGGAAGACAGTTAATGTACTTGTATATTATAATTTATAAAACCCACCTTTTTTATTATCTTTTGCAACAGTGGTCAGATTGAGCTCTAGATGGGACTTTCACCTTCCTAATGTTCTCTCTGCATGACCTAACTAGATCGCTGCACTCTTCTTGAGTTGTCTTCCCCTTCTTCCAAAAGTGGTAAACTCTCCTCTTTTGCCTGAGTCCCAGAAAGAGCTTCCCATTCAGCCATGCAGTTGTTTACCCTGACAACTTGTCTTACAGCACCTAGGGACAGCTTACTGCTGTACCTCTAGGAGTTCCTATAAACCTGCATAGAACTGAGTATTCTTGCATAAAAACTTCATTTATTGGGAGTGCCCCAGAAGTTTTCAGACTGTCTTTAAATGACAAAAAAAACCCCACCTAAACAAAACAAGAAGAAAAGAAAATGAAAAAAAAAAAAAAAAAAGAAACCAAACAAACCAAAGAGGGAACATGACAAAAACCAAATTGTCACAGGTCTTCACAAGGACTGCTTTCAAACAGTCGACTTTCTAAAGGAACAGAGGTCTGAAAATAATTAAACAATTCACTTCCAATTAGGAGATTTTCTTAAGGAAGCAGGGCCCCAAAACTAACCAATTCCTTTGGCTTTGAGGAAGTGCATTACAAAGGTCTGAGAGACATTTCACCTACAATTTTAAAACAGCTCCCTGTGAAAAAAAATCACATGCAAGACAGTCACTTGGTGTGACATTGGCTTTATTTTTAAGTGTGAAATTCAAAGCAAGGTTCATGTGACAGTGAGCAAAGTCCACCATTAAAGAATTTAAGTCCTGTTTTGCAGTAAATGTCCAGAAAATTCACAGGAGTTGAAATGATCACCCACTTTTACTGGAGCGCTGACAAAGCTTGCAAGCTTCCTCCACTCACTTTCCTAACAGACATAAAACAAGATACAAAAAAACTAATCAAAGCCATCTTTTGATAGGCTCCATGGCTGTTGAGGAGTACATGGCAATCACTAACTCAAGGAGAAAAAGAAGGATTCACAGCTAGCCCTGAAGGAAGCACAGTTCAATGCTTTGAGGTGCTAGGGGACCAACTGCTCTTTTTACTATGGCTCTTCCCTCTGGAACAACTGCTGCTTTGAGGCATTCCTTGCCTAAAACACTGTCCTCTTCCAAGCAGCAGCCTTCCTGCTAAACCTGCTTCTCCTTGATGGTAGCTTTTCTGGACACTTTAGGAAAGAAATCTTGGAGGAAGGAGTTCACTGGAAGGCGCTGATGGTACTTCTTGAACATAGCTGGTTAGGGTTTCTGCATGAGCGGTGTTACTGTTGGTAGCCACTGTGACAAGACTCTGACCAGATGTTGATACTTGACCATTTCTGTTATCACCGTCTAAGTCTCCCCTTCTGGTAGGAATACTCTAGATTTGGGCTGCTCCTCCAGCTTTCTCACTGACTTTTTAAACAGTGTCACAACTCTCTGTCCCTCCTTGAAAAGACGACAGAGACTCCTTTTCCCTCTCACTTATCTGGCCTGTGCCTAAGTGATCCATTTGGTACTTTCTGGCTCCTTGCTACTGTTGCTATCTATTGTAATCACCACTGGAGAAGAATGTGCTGAGTTACTTATGCAGTGTTTGCAGTGTTTCTTATGCTTTTTGTTTCTAAGATGCCTTGGCGTGTCTGTTGCTTTTCTTCATAGACTTAGTGCACACTTCTTTTTTTTCTTTTCTTTTTTTCTTAAGCTTTGTCTTAATGCTTGTTTAATTGCCTGAGAGGCTGTCTTAATTTGTTTAGCAGTCACTGCATTTTGAGAAAGTTTTCTGGGGGTCATTTTCTCTTTCTAGACTCGTGCTCCCCATTAAGGCATTCTCCAAATGGCGAGTCTTGCACTTCCTTTTTCCACAAGGCTTTTCATCCTTCATTCTGCTGGTTCCTCCAGAAGGGCTCCTTGACCTGCATCTTTCAGAAGAGATGTAGTGTCTCTCATGGATTCCCCTCTGACTCTGTGGATCTGTCCTTTCAACAGATGATTGTATCCTGCGTTCTGGACTAGCAGATTGCCTTGAGTAGAGAGCATCAGACTGGGTCCTCCCTCTGCTGGAGGATTCATAGTCATCTCCGTACACCTTTTGACTACAGCAAGCATAACCCCCATGGCAGCTACTTTGATAAGGCTCTCTTACGTAGTAATGATCACTGTCTCTGCTTCTTGATCTCCTTTTGACATGGCCTCTGCCAGGTGATTGTGATCTGCTCACTCTTCTGGATGGAGATCTCTCACAACTTGGAGACCTCTGCCTTTTTAGAGAGCCTCTGGTGTCACAATCCCTCAACCTCCTTCCGCTGCTTTCGCTCCTATGTTTGCTCCTCTTTGACCAATGGCCATGACTGCCTTGGCTGTTCCATGAACATGGCTGTGGGCTCCTGGACTTGCCTTTTCTAAACAATCTGTGATTCCAACGGGAGCATACTGTGTCACTGCCTGGAGAGCAGCTCCAGCTCAGTGGCAAGGAACTCGTGCTTGGTTCACTCTCACTCCTGTGGTGACAATGTATTTGCTTCCTGTCTTCCCTTTTCTCATCCCTGATGGACTCCTCAGAATCCAAGGGCAGCTCAACCATTTCTGCTGTCTTTTCAGCTAATGATTTAGCATACCTAACAATAACAGAGCTGTGCAAGTAAAAGTCACCCTCATTTGAATCAGCGTCAGCCTGTAACAGATTTTGCAGTTTGGTTCTTCCACTCTTTGAACCACAGTCCTCATGAGAACTTCCTGATGTTGCTAGAGAAGGTGGTACAGGCATACGAACGTCTTCGGAAATGACACGGGAAGGCCCTGGTGTTTCATCATCCCAGGGGGCCTGACCAAGATTGGCCACAGACAAACTGTTAGTTGGCCCTTGCGAACATGATGTATCTGGAGATATTGTAATAATTGGCAAGTCTGAGTGGCTTCCTTCATCATACAATAGTGCAAGGCCGTCATAATTGGCATGTTGATCGTATGATTCCAAGTCAAAAGGACAGCGGGCAAAAAAGATGAATTCGTGTAAGAAGTGTTCAGTCCAGTTCATCAAAAATGGCTTTAAATCATCAGCAAAGGCCTGACTTCCCAGATCATACATAGTCACATTATTCTCGATAAGGCTCTGTACATGATAAACCAAAGATTCATCACCACCAAACAGGACTGTAAGTTCTCTCTTTAACCAGGGAATCAACCTGAGAAGGAAAGTAGGGTTGCAACGGAAAAACTCTGCCGAAACGTCTTGATAGCGGCCACTATCCTGAACACTACTAATACGTACACCAGCCCAGTACAGAGCTCTGCGGAAGTTGATCATGTCCTTCTCCTGAATCTGCCGCATAGGTCCGCCCTCTGTGCTCACTTGTCTCCTCATCATTTGCTGGATCTCTCCATCTCTCTGCCCCACTGGGTCATATGACAGCCCTTCAGACAGTATTCCATTAGCTGGAGGGGACAGCATCCTTTTGGAAGGTGAACTGCCAGCATGGCGTCCCCCTGTTAGGGTGGTATAGCCATCAGGGCTGGCAGAAGAGCTGTCTTCTGAAGGCCGGGGTACGTACTCCTGAAAGTCACTGCCAGCGCGAGTTGTAAGGAAAATGGTGAAAAAGGGCTGCTTGCAGAACGGGCATTCCGCTTTCTTTTTTGACCACTCCTGGATACAGCGGAAACAGAACCTATGCAAGCAGCGATCAAGATACACACCGCTGTCAAATATGCCAAAGCAAATGAGGCATTTACAGTTGAGAGATGCATCTGGTGCTGGCTTTTGGTGAAAAGTTGCCATCTTCTGAAGACTCCTCATCTGCTGAAGTGATGTCCTAGGAAAGGCAAGGACATAAGATCATTGCTGTCTCTGTGAGACAAAAGCTTTGAATGTCTAGAGACAAGAAACTCAGAACAGGCACCCCTTCAAGGCTGAAAAACCCAGCATTAGTACCGAGAGAAAACGGAACCCAGCATGAGCCAACTCTACTTGGCTTCTCCTCACCATGAGAACTGGCACTTTGGTGTTGAAAGTTTTAAACAGAGTTTGACTCATGCTGCCATGAATGGAGCTAACAGGCAGGAGTCTATGACATCTTCCCCAGTCATAAATAACTGCTTTGGCATGGTCAGTAAGTTTATGATTATGTGGAAGCCTCTGAAACACACTTCTCTAAGACACCATCATTTGCATATGCAAATTAGGAGACCAGTTAGTTCCGTCTTCCAAGAACAGAAGTCCAACCAAAGAATTGCACCTTTGCCGCAGTACCAGTTTCCAGGTTCTGCTGGACCTTCCTCTTTCTGCACCCCTCACCCCTGCTTTGCTGGGCCCAATGCAGCTTGTTGGAGTGGCTAATCTCCAGGAATGGGCTCCAGCCAAAAAGCTTTTGTTTCTACGACCGAGGCAGGAACAGCCAGGGATTGTTCCTCCACCCATCCCGAGACATGTGCTGCCTCTGTGCCTAGTCAGGCTGTCAAGCGAGGCCAACAATGAACCCATCTCTTTTGAAGCCGTGCTGGGTAGCAGCGTTACCCTAAGGAGCTATAATTCCGTGGCAGTGAATTACCGTGCTGCTTCGGAGCTCCCTGGCCCACCTTCTGCAGCAAGCGCAGGAGCAGGTCAGGACCGCCTGCGGGACCGTGGGCACGAAGCCTACGCTGCCGAGACCCTGCCAGGCAAAGGCGGACTCGCACGTCCCGGGGGCACAAGGGCACGGCCCGCCGGCGGAGGATGCACACACATGGCCTGGGTGCGCCGCAGTCGCACAGACCCCGCGGGGCCTGGGGGCGGGGAGAAGGGGATCACTGCCCCCGGTGCGGTACCGCTCGCTCGCTCGCCCGCCCGGCTCTCTGCGCCGCGCTGCCTGCCCTCCTCTAAGCGGAAAGCCAGCCCGGCAGCCGCCGCCACCCCGACGGCCCAGCCCTGCTCCCGGCTTCCCCCCCGCCCCCTGCACTCACCGTTGCCAGACGCTCGCTCCTTGCGCGGCCCTCGGCCGCAGCCTCCTTCTGCCAGAGGGGCGTCCGGCAGCGGCCCTCGGCGTATAAGCAGGTGTCGCCACTTTCAACCTCATTTAAGCCACCTGGGCGCTTAGCGAGGGACTTCGACTTCAACAGCCCGAACTTTTCTTGCCCTGGTAGTTTCAAAGGCATTAAAAGAATTTGCTTTTGTGTCTGGTGTGTTTTTTTCACAATGCTCCGTTAATTTGGGATGTGGTTTGTACTGTGATTAGGGGAAAATGGAAAATTAGACAAAAAAAAAAGAGTTTCAGCAAAGCATATGCCTGCAGATATTAGCAAGGTTTAATCTCAACAGATGTCCCTTTGAATTCTATCACAACAGAGAAAATATAACCAGTTAGATTACTTTTACTCTGATTATTCCCAACTTCACTCTCCGCCTGCAGTTCTACTGCTACAGAATACACAGAGAGGCAAAGAGAATCTAAATTTCGTTACAGTTGGTGACTGCCCAGCTCTCTACACTATCCAGATTTCTCTGCAAGACCTCTCTACTCTGAAGGCAGTGCACAGCTAGTTTAGTACCATTTAGTACTCTCAAGTTTAGTGCACAGCTTCTCCTAGTTTAGTACCATCAGCAAACTCGATGTACATTTGACTCCTGTATCCAGGTCATTTAGAGGAACATTGAAGAGCACCAGCACTAAAACTGAACCTTGGGGAAGCCTACTGGTGACTGCTCACCACCCTGATGTAACCCCATTTACTGTAACACTTTGAGCCAGACCCATCAGGCATCTCCTCACCTATTGTGTTACGGTCTTGTCTAGCTCTGTGCTGGACGTTTTCTCCGGAAGGATGCTGTGAAAGACACTGTCAAAAACTCTCAGAGACCTTACAGTAGGAAAGAAATGCTTCAATCTAATGAACTATTCAGCCTAATGAGCAAAAAGGGTTTTGCTACATGTGTTCCATGACTGGAACACTGTCCTGGATGGCTATGTCCTTTTTAGGAAGGATAGGCTGGCAAGACGAGGTGGTGGAGTTGC
>JAABPQ010135357.1:0-12676 GCA_033439865.1 Alcedo quadribrachys | reverse complement strand
TGTCCCAGGCTGCCCAGGGCAGGGCTGGAGTCCCTGTGAGCCCTGGAGGGGTTTCCAAGCCCTGGAGCTGTGGTGCCCTGGCAGGGCTGGGGAGAGGTTGGAGTTGAGGAGTTTAAAGGTCTCTTTCACCAAATTAATCCTGTGATTCTTTGTAAGATCTGGGCACTCAGGTGGTGTTGGAGTGTAAATGCTCAAACATTCAGCCACTTAAATACTGTTGTCATAGTCTTGGTGATTCTGATTATTTTCTGGAGTCATCTCAAATGCCAGGAGTGATGGGGACATTCTCAGTACCTCCGGGGTGCCCTGTGGTCTGCATAATTGGCTGGGTGATAACAGTGATAGCTAATTGTGCTTTGTCCTGGGCTGGAAGAGCCACATTGTTCCTCCTGCTGGGAGGTGGGAGATAAGTGCCCTGGGATCTCCAGCAGTGGTGATAACACAGGTAGGAGACACTGGAGCTGGGATCCTCAGTGCAAAGTGAGTGCATCAGCAGGCCAGAGATGGTGTGGAGATGACCTGCCTGGGTAAGAAGGGGGACACTTCAGGAAGGAGTGAACATTCTGGGGACCCCCTCAGCAGCACTAACAGGTTGCACTGTGCCTTCTATGGGATGGACAGCCCTGGAACCAAGGAGCTGCCACCCTGAAGGTTGGTTGTAGCTGTTTGTAGAACAACCTTCTCAAAACCCAGCCCTGCTGGGGCAGGAGGGGGTCAGCTGGTGGAAGGCAGATGGGGTGAGGGGTCGTGTGTGCTGCTCTGTATCCCAAGCTCTCACAGTGAATCCAAGGTGACCTCAGAATTCTCTAGGAACCTGGTAAATCCTCTTTTTTTTTAGAAAGATGGCACTCTTTCAGAATGGTAAAATCCTGCTGAGATAGGTCCCAGTGGGTCCATGAAGATAACTGTGGTGAGTGTTATGGATTTGGGAGGGAAGTTGCCTCTCCCTCTCTCTCATCCCCCTGTTTATTTATTTATTTGCAGACTCTGTGTTGTACCAAACCCAGTCCTCAGTGCTGCTGACACTCTAACATCAGAAGAATGAAAGAAGAGTGTAAAATAATGAGAATGCATTTCACAGTTTGGGGGTTTGCTGGTAGGTTTTTGCTTTGGGGTGTCCTCAAGTGTCAGATTTCGTGGGTGTCACCAAAGCTTCTTCAAACCCACAGGATGTAGTTTCCATACTGGTGAGGTGCCAGTGCTAAGATAATTTGCTGCATTTCTCTTTTTCTCTTCACTTGGCCTTTGTTTGGTTCAAAATGTGCATTCATCTTTTACAGCTTTGGCAGTGATAACCCCTGTTTGTCCTTTCAATTCTGAAGGCTCACTTCTCTGTTCCACTTCAGTCCAGCTCTTCTTGGGATTATGTGAGGGACCAGCTGACTTCTTGGTAATTAAAAATAAGAGGCACACGTTGCCTAATTTTCAGGGCTGTACCTGAGGAGAAGAGCTCTGGGGTTTTGCTGGGAGCATCACCACTCATTTGCTTTCTGACCACATCTGATCTGTGGATGTAGAAGCAGAACCCTTGAAATCTGTCTGCCCAGTGAGGAGAAATCAGTAATCAGAGTGTTTCCACTGCTGGTGATGGCAATACCACCTCATGTCCTGGAATTTCAACACACTGAGCCTGTTCCCAACCTGGCACTGTGTTGCCATGAGTTCAGCTTTGATACCTGTGACGTTCCTGCTCACACTTCTCATCCCTGGAAGCAGAAGAACGAGGCTCTTGCATCCTCTGTGCCTTTGGGGAGGCCTTGACATTGGTTGTGCTCATCCCTTGCTCCGTGTGGCTTCCCCTCTCGGGGCTGGCACTGGGGCACTTCTGGAGCTTGATCAGAAAGCAGCTGCTGCAGTATCTGCTACCAGATAGTGAGTTACCCTCCACAGTTCAGGCTCGTTAAGAATCACTCCCTTTTTTTTCTGTAATTAACAGAATGCCTTCCCAGGCACAGCCATGGAGCTGCCACCCTGGACGAGGCCGGAGTGACCACGTGCCAACCCGTGGCAGAGGAGAACCTCCTGCAGGAGCTTCTGTTTCACCACTGAGGAAAGAAAAAAGCCCCAACACATGAAGGAGGTAGGAGGAGGGGGTAGAAAGGGAAACCTTTAACTGAAGAGAATGACATCAGCATTTCTGGGAAGCGTTTGGTGTAGATCTGGGTAAAAGCAGCACGTTTGAGTTCTCTGCTCAGGGTGAGTCAGCCGTGGTGGCCCCGTGCTGCAGGTGAAGCTGCTTGGCATGAAGAAGGCTTGAGTTAAATCCCTCTGCTTTTTGGAGGCTGAAAGCAGCCACCTTCCTGCTGCCCCCTGCAAAGGGGCACCACTGGGCTGTGCATCAGGGTCCTGGTGGGGGGGAGCCACCCAGCTCCAGGGATGCCAGCCTGGCTCTGCACTCTCTCTCCTGTGCTGCCAGCACCGTGTGTGTTCAAAGCAGTGGATGGAACAGGAGGGTTTCCAGTTATCCCATTAGAAAGAGCAATTATTATGCAATTTGAAAAGTATTTTGGGAGCAGTGACCCGAGCTCCCCGCTCTGGCCGTCCCCGCGGTGCAAAGTCGAGCTCTGCAGATGGCATTTGTTTGACTGGGCAGGCAGCCCTGGCTCCAGCCCCAGTGCTGGCTGTGGCTGAGGGAGGCCGTGGCTGGACTTGCTTTTAGGAATGACCACCCGTGGTGATGCTGCTGCTCCTCCATTCACAGCCAGTGGGAAGCAGGGCAGCGTGGGCACGGCTCTGCCCGGCCCGCAGCCCTGGGCCCTGGCACACCTCACCCTGGTGGCACCCAGGGCTGCAGTGCTTCACAGCCAGACTAAATGCACATCCCAACGCTCTGTTCTTATCCCTGCCTGCCCCAAATGTTTGTATCCACCACGTTTGTGTTCCCACTGCTCATACCTTGGTGCCATGTCAGGTGCCCTGTGATCCGTGCTCGCCCGCGGGTCGCTTGGTAGAAACCAGCAGTGCAGAGGTCTGGGTCAAACAGTGCTGTGTGTGGCACCTTGTTGTCTGCTTGCTCTGTGACCCAGAGATCATCCTGAACAGGCCACAGTTAACAACTGAAATCAGGCAACATTGATGTTGATATTTTCCAGAGGAGGAATTCGCTGTTTCAGGAGTTTACAGCCAGTGTAGCAGGAGTAGAGGAGGGGAAAAATAAGGTGGTTGTTAGAAACTTTGATGTTCCCAGGCTGCCCAGGGCAGGGGTAAGGTCCCTGTGAGCCCTGGAGGGGTTTCCAAGCCGTGGGGCTGTGGTGCTGAGGGCCATGGGGCAGTGGTGCCCTGGCAGGGCTGGGGGGTGATTGGACTTGATGAGCTCAGAGATCTTTTCCGTGGCATTTCAGCCTCTCTGTGAAGAACCAAGTGCTGTTTTCCCAAGTCCTGGCAGGAGGAGGACCTGGCAGAGCTGTGATTCCCAGTGTCACGAGGACTGCTCACGTCCCCCTGATGGCTTAAGGGTTGTAATCTTGCTCTCTCTGTCATCATCCTCTCCTGGAGCTCTTTCCTCACCACACTGTGGAAACTTCTTTCTTTTTTAAGGCTGTGATTTTAAATCTGCAAGTCACTCACGGGCTAGAACCAGCATCTGCTGCTTAGTCACCAAGTGGCACAGGTCCCAGGGGAATGTTCCAGCTCCCAGATCCCTGTGTTGTCCCTAAGAGATCTCCTCCAGCCTCCTGTAACTAAATATTTACCAAGTCAGAGAGAGAAAATTGCTTCCTCTCTCACTCTGCCTTGTCACCAGGCACAGGCTGTGCCTCTGCTCCCAGGGATGTGTAGTTATTTATCCAGAGCTGTGTGAAGTTATTTAAAGAGCTTACCTCATGGAGACTTACCCAACAGCTGGTGGCACACAGAGGGACAGACCCCCCTGCTTAAAGTCCACTTTAGGAGCCTGAAACGAGATCTTCCAAAGTAAATGTTCCCAACCACTGAGCTAACGTGAGAAAATAAGGGCTAAAGGTATAAAGTGGGGGGAAAAAAAAGTCTGGTTGTGGCTTTTGTGAGCACTGCTGTAGCCCAGGGTGTTCAGAGCTGACCTGCTGGGTCATGGTGAACCTGCAGCCTGGTTCAAAGCTGCTGCTGCTTTGAGACTTCAGGGCTTTGCTTCACTCTGAGTGCCACAGAATCCCAGTTTGGGTGGGAAGGGACCTCTCAAGGGCATCCAGCCCACCCCCCTGCAGGGAGCAGGGACAGCTTCAGCTGCACGACACCAGGATGGGGTTGTGTCCCTACCTGCAGGGTGAGAAAGGTGCTTTTGCAGCAGTCAGCAGTGTGTGTGGTGGCCTTAGCTGTCTGCTGTCAGGTGCTGGAGCTTTTCTTCTGTGTCTCTATGTCCTTGAAGCTGGAGCTACTGGTGCAGCAAGGGACCAGTTACCTGTGTCCTGTAATTTCAGAGCAAAACCAAGAAAAGCAGAATGTCCCTCGAAGTGTTTGTGAGACTATCTCAAGTTTCTTAGGGAATCTAACCAACAATTTGTAGATTTTTAGGCTCTCATTCCAAAGAAAGAACCACTTATTCTTGCTCCTGGAGGCTTCTTGGCCCTTTTGCAGCGTGACTAGAAACAGGACCCTTCAGTGGAAGGTACATTTGCAGGAGGGAGCACCCCCTGTCCCCTCCAGCAGGCTGGGTTTAGCTCTCAATGTGTCCCCACTGCTGTTGGTCACACTGAACTTTGTCAGGAGAGCCAGTCCACTAGATCTCACAGCTGGCTCATTGCCATGGCCATGACTTATCCTCCAGAGGAGACTTTGTCTGTGCCATGGAGCAGGATTCCAGTGAGACTGGTCATCTCTCTAACAGGTGAGGCCTCCAGCTGAAGGGGCTGAGTGAGTCACAGTGATTTGGTGACACGTTTTTCCTGGTGCTGTGTAAGAGGATGACTAAGAAACACAAACCCTGCTCTGAGTAGGCAAGCAAAAAAGGGAAAAAACTCTTTGCTCATATCCTGACCAGCTGGGAGCAGGCCAGGTCCACTGTTTGGATCCCCCTTTTTGCCAGGTGTTTTTCTCATGCTGGGAGATCTGCACCAAGACCACTAGTGGTGTGTGGCTCTGTTCCCACCTGCCACCCTGCAGCAGGAACCCTGACAGCAACAAAACACTTCCAGACAAATCATTTCTAAGCAAAAGAAGGAGAAATATTTCTCCTTTGGACCCAGCTCACAATGGGGATGTCTCAGATGAGTGAATTGAGAGGTGAAAATGGAGATGTGAGTGGTTCCAGCTGCACAGCTTCTGCTGCCCGAGCCCTCACGTGCAGGGCTGGCTGCAAAAATAACTCAGCTCTCCCTGTTCCCCTTCATCCACCACCAGCAAGGGGCTCCTGGGATGTCAGATGCCAGTCTGCAGTGGCTGCCACCAGGAAAGGAAAAGATGTGGGGGTACCATCTGAATAAACAGGAGGAGAAGCCCAGCGAGGGCTCGACCCAGATCGTTTTCACCCAGCTTTGTTCTCCTGTGCAAGTGGAGAGTTTTCCTAGTAAAGAGAGAGCAGCTCTGGGAGGTGCCTGAGCTCAGGGTGAGGTGTTGTTTTAGTATCTGGCTCAGTGGAAAAGCCTCATTTCAAGCCTGGAGGGGGGGGGGGCAGCTTACAGAGCAAGCTGGGGTGCTGCTCTGCTGGCACTCAGGGGTGCCTCCAAAGTGTGAGCAAACCCATACCCCCTGGCTGTTCCCTCCTCTTGGCAAAACACTGGTGTAAATCACTTTCCTTTCTGATCACAAAGAGTGCTCTGCTCCAGAGGGCACCCACCTGGGAGCTCCTCACTGAGCTCTGCTCCCATGGGGCTTCTCAGCTCCTTTCCCTGCTCTGGAGGGCAGCAAGCAGTGCCACTGTGGTCTCTTCCAACCAAAATGAGATGATGAGTCCATGATATCCAGGAGTTTTCCTACTTTTCAAGTGGCAGCCAGGGCTCTGGGGTGATGTTGTTAGGCCTGGCCACTGAGGAGGGGAAGAAATGCAAACTCTTGATTTCCAAGTACTCAGTAAACCCCTGAGTGGAGCCAATCAGCAGAACTGACATGTGGCTCGGTCTGAATTTTCCTTTTGTGGTTTCCTCTGCCTCAGGCTGATTGTGCTCCCCTGTTGGTGCCCTCCCTGGGAACCATTCCCTTGCCTGTTTGTTAGAGAATTGCTCCTGAGCTCACCTGCCCCACACTCCTTTTGTTCTGGGTGTTTTTCCATCAGCTCACCACTCAGCAGGTGACCAGCCAGTGCCTTTCTGAACATCCCGTTCCTCTTTCAGCCAGACCTCATCATCTTGTTCCACCCCTTGCTAACCTTTCTCCTCTAGCCATTATGAACATGAACAGTTTCACTGGGCCTTTTGGTGGCTCCTTTCAAGACCAGGAGCCTATCTCCACGCCTCAAGATACTGCAGCACAAAGTAATTTGGGATTCTGAAGTAGAAAAGAGGGAGATAATAGCTCTCCTCATCTGCTGGCTGTGCTGGTGCTGCTGCTCTGCAGTGCTCTGAGCAGCACACTCATTTCTGTCACTCCTGCTATCAGAGGACACGAATCAGCCCAATTCCCTTCTCCACATTAGCAACTTCCAGCCCTCTGCTCAGCTTGCCTTTTCCCCAGGCCACGGGCAAGGAATGTTGATCTTCCTATTAACACAAAGTCTCCTCTCCCTTCAACCCCCTTCCCCACAACTTTTCTGCTGCCAGTCTGCTGGCTCCTGTGCCTTCCCATCACTTTAGAGACCCCCTGTGGCACTGCCACCATTGCTGCCCATCTCGTGTGTGCCGACCCCCTTGGCACTGCCCTGCCATCAGTTGCCCATCTCCAATGCTCCCTTTTCAGCAGGAGGATCATGAGACCACCTGTGTTTCTTCTTCCCAGGGTGTTCTTTTTTCACCAAATACAGTTGAAACCAATTCTAACTTGCACTGATCTTCCTGGGCAGGTGATTAATAACAGCATCACTTTGCTCTCCTTCCCTTGGCAGCCACAAGGTGTTGGTGAGCTCGGTACCACCTCTGGTGCTAGTTCCTGCTCAAGGCATGAAGTTGTGCCAGGGGCTTCCCTGAATTGCACAGAGACTCCCTTCTGGTGCCACAGCTTCTCCCCCATGGCAGCAGGGAAAGGTGGTGTTGGATGGTGGGGTTTGGCCCCAGTTCTTTCTCCTCTGCAGTCCTCTGGGCTTGCAGCAGGACACGTGGGTGGAGTGTGTTCTGCCTGCGTGGGCTGGGGGTGGAGGGTGTGTTCAGGATGCAATCAGCTCAGCTCAGAGCCCGTGCTGGGAGCTGCCAGGATGAGAAGTGCCATCACCCATCCCGTGCCCCCCTGTTCAGCACCACTCTACCCAACAAACCATTTGCCATGGCAGATCTCTCTGACAGAGAGCAGCTGAGGCTGGGAACTGTCTCACCTGGGCTCAGGCAGCAGCACGCAGACCATATGGTGCCCAGGTGATGTGTGCCAGCATCTACTGAGCAGCCTGCAGGTCTGCTGGTCCACGGGCTGGCCAAAAGGAACCACAAAAGGAACCCTCCACACAACTGCTGCTCAGCAGGTGCCAAGGCCGAGTTGGGCACGTGGAGGAGCTGCCTCACGGGGCCAGGATCAGCTGCCTGATGGCAGCAGAAGCCTGGGCACGACACCCTGGAGTCAGCAAATGAGGTGCAACAGCCTCCTGCTGTTGTTAGGCTGAGGGGTGAGGCAGCCCTGGAGTATTTTGGCTGCTACGTGTTTTCCTTGGAGTATTTGGTGGTGGAGCAGTGGCACAGGCTCCCCAGGGAGGTGCTTGAGGCCCCATCCCTGGAGCTATTGCAGAGGAGGTTGGCCAAGGCTCTGAGCAGCCTGGGCTAGTTGAGGGTGTCCCTGCTCACTGCAGGGGGCTGCACTAGATGCCCTTTGGAGGTCCCTTCCAGCCCTAAACATCCTGTGATTTCTATTTTGACTGCCATGTGTTGTCTAGAGCACCACTGACAGAAAGCTGCTCAATCAGCTCAGGCAGAGGTGGAGATGGTGTTGGGGTGAGTTATGGAGGGGGAATCTCTCCCAGCATGGTTTGGGTCACCTGCCTGGACCAGTGCTCATCACTTTTTATATCCATGCCACAAGACCTCACACTGGCACCCCTGTTCTGCACACACAGTGAGACCTGCTCACCTCTCTGGAACTCTGGCACAGGAGCTGCCCTTCACCAGCTTTCTTCAGAGCAGCAGGAAGAAACACCCTCAGTCTGACAGCAGAGCATCTACCAGAGTCAACCCAGGAGTCATTCCACCTCTCCCAGTGAAGGCTGAGCTTATTCCAGAAGTTCTAGCATGTGGATTTCAGGACAGACTGGCTCTGCCCAGAGTTTCTGTCTTAACTGTGCCCTTGTGTATTGCCTGGCTGTGGTGACAGCAGGGGGAATAAGGGGCTGGAGGTGTGCAGGGCCCCAGTGTGTGGCATCCATAGGTCTGACTGTGTCTGGATGATCACACACAAAGAGCTGGGGGTGAGCAGGCAGCCACAGCAACCAGACACTAGAAGCATTGTTCAGATAGCTGTGTAATAATCTGAAGCAATTTAATTTTCACTGTTGAAAGTTAATTACTTACTTGAGGGAAAGAGCAATTGGGTGTCTCCAGTCAGCTAAGTGGCTGAGATTCATTAAAGGAGCCCTCTCCAGAAGTGGCTCCGTGGCACGGTGCTTTCCTTTCCAGGGATAAAACCTCTCACCCCCTGCCCACAGCCACTGCCTGTTCTCAACAGATTTTAGTCAAGTCCTTTTTCTTCAGAGCTTCTGGGAACAAAAGGTTGAACCAAACCTGTGTGGGCTGTGTCAGGACATGCCCAGGTAGCTGAGGGGGCCTGACGTCAGCTGTGTGCAGCAGGGCAGTGCCAGGAGATTCACCCAGGGAAAAATCTCCTCTGCCACAGAGAGAAAGTGGGGTGAGCTCTAGGGAAGCCACGAGTGGGGTGTTGATCTGGGGCTGAAACTTGAGCAAGCTGTGCCTCTATAAAAAACCCAACAACAAACCAAACCAAAGGAAGTCCCAGCAGACACCTGAGGCAGGGTTGGTAGGTCCAGGTAAATACTGGAAACTCAGAAAGGCTGAAATGGCCTTTTGGGGTGAGCTGCCCAAATTCCAGAGGATTTCCCTGGAGCAGAGCCTGTGATTAGGCTGAAGAGGGGCTTGGAGGGAGAGGAACTAACTGAAATAAACACCTCCTAATCTGTTGGTAGTAACAGCATCTCCCAGATGCTCTCCCAGCTTTTGTAGCCACCAGCAGGTATCAACCATTCCTGTGCAGGGCATGGGTGGGCACCCTGCCTGCCTGGCTTGGGCACCCCCATCAGTCACAGGGCTGGAAGGTGCCCTCTGAGCACAGATGGTGAGCTCTGGTGTCCCAGTGTTTTCAAAGCCACCACCCAGTTACTCCTCCATCACAGAGTAAGTCTGCCCAGAGAGGTGGTGGCTGCCCCAGCCCTGGCACCATCCCAGGGGAGGTTGGTGCTCTGAGCACCCTGCTCTGGCTGCAGATGCTCCCTGCTCCCTGCAGGGGGTTGCACTGGATGAGCTTGAAAGCTCCCTCCCCACCCCAAAATTCTACAATTCTGAGTTCTCCGATGGGAACTTCATGGGAGGCTTTCCCTGAAATGATTTTTTTTTTTTCCCCTGAAAATTTCTGAAAGAAATGTTGCCTTCTGACAACTGAAAACTGCATTGCTGCTTTTGAATGTGTTTTTAATTAGCAGGGGAGGAGGGCAAGCAAAGCAGCAGGGTTTAGATCCGTGGCCAAGGTGCCCTGGTTGCCAGCAGGCTGGAGTTGGAACGTGGGCTTCACACAACATCTGTCTCAGGTTCTGATGAGCACACAAACTCCTTCCCCACCTCAGCAGAGGAAAACAGCCCAGCACTAAACTACCACTGATTTCGTGCCATTTAATTCTCTCCAGAAATGTATCACAAAGTTCACAGGCTTATCTTGCTGACATGAAACTTGTCAGCTCCCCTTTCAACTGCCTCCAGCCCTGGGGCTTTGAAGCTCTCCCAGAGCTGAGCAGATTTCTCAGGAGATCAGGCTGGTGTGTGTGTGTGGGGGGCACAGTGCTGGCTGGCTGTGGTCTCCCCTGCAGCTCTCTGCTCAGCTCCAGTGTCACTGTGACCTGCAGTTGGTGGGGAAGGAAGTTTTCCAGCTCTGTCTGTCATTTGCAGCTCCTACCTGTGCACTGAAAGAAGCCTCCTGGGATTGAAAGTGGAGGAGTCCTGATGGCAACAAGCTGCCTGTGAGCCAGCAACGTTCCCTCGTGGCCTGGAAGGCAAATGGTTTCCTGGGGAGCATGCAGAAGAGTGTGGGCAGCAGGTTGAGGGAGGTTCTCCTGCCCCTCTGCTCTGCCCTGGGGAGATCCATCAGCAGTGTTGTGTCCTGGGCTCCCCAGTGCAAGGGAGATGAGGAATCACTGGAGAGAGTCCATTGGAGGCTGGGAAGCTGCTGAGGGGCTGGAGCATCTCTGTGGCAGGGCAGGCTGAGAGCCCTGGGGCTGTGCAGCTGGAGCAGAGCAGCCTGAGAGGGGAGCTGAGCAATGCTGAGCAAGAGAGAAAGGGCCCTGGGGGGCAAGAGGATGGGGCCAGGCTCTGGGCAGTGGTGCCAGGGCCAGGCCAAGGGGCACTGGGCACCAACTGGAAGCCAGGAGGAGAAAGTTGTTTGTTGTGAGGGTGTCAGAGCTGAGTCAGCAGCTGCCTGAGGTCGTTTGGACAGCAGCTCAGTCCCTGGCAGCTGCTGGGTCACAGCAAGGGCCACCCTGCAGGGGTGGGGGACACCCTGGGGACAGGAGGGCTCTGGAGACTCTCACGTTTTCATCCTTCCCTTTGACATTTGGATGTCACCAGATGACAGAGTCAGGGTGACACCAGGGGTTCTGTTCCCAGAGAGGCAGCCCTGCCTGACAGCTGCTGCTCTCACCCATCTGGGGGGGGAGGCACTAAAATGAGTAATTATTAGTTAATATTTGTAACTATTAATAGTCAGTAACAAGCCTACTGAGTAAGGATCTGCTGAATCTTGTGCTAAAGAGCACAAGTGTGGGGAGGAGCAGCTGAGGGACCTGGGCTGGTTGAGCCTGGAGAGAAGGAGGCTCAGGGGAGACCTTCTGGCTCTGGCAGCTCCTCACAGGAGGATGGAGCCATGAGGGGGTCAGGATCTGCTCCCAAGGAACAGGACAAGAGGATCTGGCCTCAAGTTGCTCCAGGGTTGGAGCTGAGGAACAATTTCTTCCCCTCCTTGAGAGTCACTCAAGCAGGTTCAGCTCTGTTCTCTCCACCAGCTCCCAGCTGCTGGTTGGGTCACAGCTTTTGGGAACCTCCCCGTGAGGAGCCTTTCTTCTCCAGGCAGGAGCTGAACTGTGCACAGAGGAGCTGGAGGAGGCCGGGCAGGATGTGTCCCTGCTGGGGCAGGAGCAGAGGTGCTGTGAGGACCGTGCTGTGCTCTCAGAGCCGCGCTGCCACCTGCTGCTGCCGCCGGGCACTGACACTTCGCAGTGGAGTTGTAAAGGATGCAGAGTGGCTTCGGGGGGCAGGTTGGAGGCGTTTGATGCAGGTTTTGAAACGTGCTGAGCTGTCCTGCTCAGGTCTGACACGAGGGAAGCTCCAAAGCAATTCCTCAGGAGCACCAGTGAAAGGTTTTTATGCCATCATCCCTCCCAGAAGGCAACACTCCTGGTAGGTTATCCACAAAAGAACTGTCCTGCAGTAAAAATCATTAGAATTCCAGTCCACAAGAGCAAAACACTCCCAGCCAAACACCATTCCTGAGCTTTGTACCCTCAGTTCTCAGTGGGTAACCATGTAATGCCAGCAGTGACAGCAGCAGCTTGGAGATCCTTTCTCTCTCCACCAAATAAAACCAGAACCACAAATATTCAGATTATGGTGAAGTTCCCACAGAGGATCTTTTTTTTTTCAGGACAGCACTAGGGTGTGCCATGTGAGTCTTCAAAAAGATCTGGTACTCTGTGTCAAGAAATGGAGGCCCCAGGGTGGGTAAAATACCCCCTGGGTCACATCTTAAGATGTAAAATGCTGCAGCTCTTGGGCAGAAATCACTGATTTACCCTGTGCTAAAATCTGAAGGGTGGAATCTGCCCGTGTATGCTCACAGGAGTAAGGAGCACTGAGTCACTGAAGGACAACAATCACCCTGCTGAGTGGCTTAGGCTTTATTTTTAAGGCAAAAGTTGTTAACAAACTGCACCGAGTTGCAAAGATATTTACAGCTGTGATGGGAGAAACCATCCCCCTCTAAGTGTGGAAACAGCAATGATGTGCTTGACAGAGCAGAGTTTCACTGAGAGGTTACCACTGGAGGTGTGATCTGTCTGGGGAGGGGTTTTTACACTGCCTGATCCACCCCCCAGGCCACTGTCACTGCAGCCTGGCCCCTCTCCCTGCCCCTTTCCACTCAGGCTGCAGAGCAGAGGGAAAAGCTGGAAGGCTAAAAATGTGTGTGAGAGGTCCCGACAGGAAAAAAACAAAACAACTAACACCACATCCTAAGAAATCAACTGGATGAGAGGAGCAGGGTGGTTGGGGGTGGGGGCAGCACTGTCAGCAGGCTCTGGAGCCCCCCCCCCCCCCCCCCCCCCCCCCCCCCCCTGCCCCCCCCGCTGCGGACCCCCGGCGCGTCCTGTGTGTGCTACGTGTCCCGTTGCTCGGTGGGGGCGTGGGCGGAGGGGGGCAGC
>JAABPQ010135008.1:0-12696 GCA_033439865.1 Alcedo quadribrachys | reverse complement strand
GAGGCTAGGCAGTTGGGATCCCTAGCCAGAGATGCAGGTATTGATCAAGAGCTTGCACATGTAAGTAGAACCATCAGTCTCTGGAGGAGACTCTTGTTGGCTGTAAGATCTAGGTACCCCTATAAGGAAGACCTTGAATGCCGACCAAGAAAATGGACCTGATATTCACATACAGCGGGAGGGACCCTCTAGTCCATACCTTGTAGTTTGACTTGGAAAGTATTGGGAGAAAGGTTGTCAGTGAAGACTGAGGAAAAAAAAATTGCTGAGAACCTCAGCCTTCTCCTCATCCATTATTGCTAGCTCACCATTTGTACTCTTCATAGGGGGTATGTTTTCTATGATCTTGTTTTTTTGATTGACATACCCGTAGAATCCCTTCTTGTTATTCTTTACATCCATTGCCAAGTTCTGCTCCATCCTTGGTCCTCCTGACCTCATCCCTACATAATTGGGCAGCAAACCTATACTCTTCCCAGGATATTTGTCCCTGCTTCCAATGCTTGTGAAGCAAGTGTCCTTAAAAATCTGCCATATCTGTTCTGCTCCATAGTCTCTGAGGACTGTTTCCCAGGATATCCTATTAACTAACTCCTTGAAGAGCTGGAATTTTCCTTTTCTGAAGTTCAAGGTCCTGACTGTGCTTTTTGATTGAGCTCTGACCCGAAGTAACATGAATTCTACCAGTGCATGGTCACTGCCATCCAGGCTGCCTTCAACATGGAGAACAGCCATGGAAAACTGCATGGTTTTAATATCAAGAAAAAGTTTTCTCTAGCCTTACTTTTGAAAGTATCTGAATCATTGTCGTAGAATTTTATACATTATTTTAAAATGAGTTTTCTGAGAAATTTTCCTGTCACTCTTCAAAGTGAATTTCTCATTATCTTAGAATTAAATTACTGTATTAAATGAATTCCTGTTTGTGTCCAGGCCTCAAGATTCAGCAATTTGCTTATTCAGCTTCAAAAATCTCCCTCTAGCCCTTAAAAGTGGATTATTTTCCTGTGAACACACTTATTTATCATTATATTATTCATCTGTTTGATTGGAAGAGCTCAATAACAGCTGCAAATGCATACAGCATAGATAATAACATGTCATAGACAGCTCAAAAATCTATTAATTTCATACACATATTGCCTCTCTTAACAAATTTCTCCTTAAGAACAAGAGAACTCACAGCACTTCTCCACAATGAAATAGAATTTCTTCTAACTGAAACTGTTTGCAAAGGGAGATTAAATCTAACGTATATAAAGGCTTTGAAGTAAAATAAATATTGGTCTGAAATGCATCTTATTTAGATCAGTTGGAGGCTGGGGAGAGGAAAAAAAAAACATAAGAAAAATTAGAGCATAAGTGAATAGCAAGCAGCAACAGAAAGACTGTTTAAATGTATGGTACAGCACCTTTTCTTCCTGTGTCTCTTCTGTAATGTGAATGGTTTGTCTAAAGTGCCTTGGGAACATTCTACTCTTTCTCTGTTGTTAATTACTGCATTAATACACTGAAAATATTTCAAGGGGAGGATAAGAAAGCTGCTTGAAATTATTTCCAAGCAGGTCTTGCAATTCAGATGCTTTGTTCTCTTTCCAAGCTCCACCTTTCCTGTTCACTTTTTCTTTCCTCAATGTGTGTCTTTGCTGCACATGCAGAAGGAAGACAAGCTGTGAATTTATAGCACGCTTAATTCTCAAGCAAGTGGGGATCAATATTCAGGACATGAGGCCTGCCCTACTCTGATAAATGTAAACCTCTCATCTATCACCAGACACCTCAGGGAAATTCACAAATAACAAATCACTTGGTTGTCCCCTCCTAGATCCCTTGTTTAAGCTTAGCTGAGTGCACTATGTGACTCTTCTTTGCTGTTCTACTTCTTAATGAGAAATGAGGAGAAACAAAGGTCAAAGGAAACTCTTTCTTCCTCCAGTGAGCCTGGTAACACTTCAGTATGTTTTGAGAAGTCTCAATATTTGGTTTGTTACTTGTCTGTACCTCTTTGCAAGAGACAAATACTTTCATCCATGTCTGGGGTAGAACTGGTTAGTATGCCCTAATGATCCAGGAATTGAGTTAGTGTGTCCAAACTGTCTTTTAGTCCCAAAAGCTAGTTCCCAGTGTGGTCCAACAGCCATTACTGCAATGCAAGGCTGTAGTTGCAAACCTGAGAGAATACTGGGACACAGAAACAAAAATTCCTGCTCCAGGTGGAGTGGGAATGCAAGAGTCTTTCAAGGGAGAGAATAGGCTCTACAATGAAAGTTAAAAACACAGTGTTTGAAAGGTGCTTGCTCATCAAGTCCATGTTTTTGGCCTTGGTCTAAACCTCAAAGTGATCATGGTGATGTACTGAGAAATAGCTAATTAAGTTAAAAGGAGTTAGAACCTTTGTGTGATAATGAGGCAGGCAGACGCAGTAGCATTGCTAACCAGGGCCCAGACCCACAATACGTCAGTATTCTAGGTGGTACAGTCACCTGGTGAAAGCCAGTGTTAGAAACAGCATGGTAAAATCCCAGGATGTGCATAGTGGAATTCAAGCCAGGTTAGAGTTTATGCCAGCATATTTCCAGCTCCACTTCACCTGAAGCTCTGAGGTTTTCTTGCTCCTAGCTCTAAACCTAACTCTAAAGCTAGTGAGAGTGATTTCCTGGAGAAACAAGTTGTTAGTGGAGAATTTTGTGCTATCTAATCCTTTAATAACCCCTTTACATCCACATTCTACCTGGAAATCTAGGCTTTGTCTCTATCCTAACCCCAGAACTTACCCTAAACTTTGCTGCCTTGCAACACTGCTGCATCTACAACTTTGGGGTTTGTCTCTCTACTAATGTTAACATTAACCTCAAGACTTAGGTGAGCTGAGGCTTAGTTCAAAACCTCCATCTGTGACCTAGAGGAAGACATTGTCACAGAGCATTCTTAGTACAGTTCACCCTTCTGGCATCCTATTTTCAGTCTCACTGCATCTGGAGGTCTAGAATTTGTCTGTCTCTGTCCCCTAGACCTAATGTCAAAGTTAACCCAGGGGTATGCTGAAACTTAGACTGAGATCTCTTTCCATACCCTTGAGGAAGTGGATGTCAGGGAAGAACTCTTAGTGTGTAACTCACTCTTCCTTGGCCCTTTGCAACCTCATCTCCACCTGGATCTGTAGACTGTCTCCCTGCTCACTGCTCCCTACACAGTTTTTATGACTTTCAGGAGCTAATATAATTAATCCTTTCTGACTATTAATTTGAATTTGTTCTGCACTTATTTAACACATTTCTTTGTTCTGTTTCTCAGACTGATATAAAATATATTGGAGTTTAACAGTTACCTAAGAGCCCACATGTTCTGAAGTCTTACTCCTTACTGTGGTTACCCATCTGTTCTGTATATCATGCCTTCTCCTGATGGATACCATTTATCAGTGATGCTTTTATTTAATGCATTAGCTTTGTTCTTTTATGAGGCATGCTTGCAAATTGTGACTATGAACATCACTCTACTTTGGTAAAGTGAAATGGCTTTTAGAGCAATTTTTGCTGGTTTATTTTTCTCCATAGAATCCTACAGATGTCTTATGTAATCACAAGTAATTCCACGGTGACAGTACAGCCATCTAACTAATTACTTTATTATCTGGCCTCTAAATATTACGTCAGTTGCATAGCTACATTACTGGTAGTTTATATTTTCTTGATCTTCTCAGTACCATGTTAATCACATCTTCTTGAATATTGCTCTTCCAGGAAGATTATTCCAGATCAGGTAAGATCTGAAATATGATATGTAGTGCAATGTTAATATATAGAGAAAGCAAGACTTAAGTCAGAAATATCAGCATACCTATGTTCTATTTACGTAAAGGCAGACTGTTACCACTGCATTTCCAACAAAGAAAATGCCATATTGCTTTTAAGTGTCTCAGGCACAGGCCTGGCACAGGCAGTATCTGATTGTGCTTACCAATGTCATAACTCTCTAATGCAGCCCATTTTCTGCATGAATGCTGTGGGCTAATATTCTGTCACTTGCTTGTGATTATTTTTATATAGTAATTCTATATTTAATACATTCAATTTACCCCAGTTTTAAAAACTCAAAAGACAAAATTACCAGCAGATTATTATGAGAGGGAATGGAAAAGGGAAATACACCAATGAAGGTACCTTACTATGTCAATGGACCAAATACACATTTATTTGCACATCTTGATTACAGAGATCAGTATTTGATCAAAGTCAGATTAGGTTCTGGATCTTAAGTATGGGTTTGCTTGTCCAGATATGGCTCTAATATGATTTTACAATCCAGATTCTTAAGGCTTATTTCTTAGGTGCTGATGTATCTGACCTTCAATTTTACTAAATAAGGTTGTTTTTTTTTCCTTTATTTTTATTATTAAAAGCTTGAAACCTTGAACTTCAAAGGCTGAGATAACAGAAGATAAATTTTAATAGATCTTCTTTAATTTTATTTCATTACAGATTCACAGATTCACAGCATTATGTAGAAGCTAATAATTAGTAAGTTATTCTGGTAACCTTCTGATTTGAAAATTCAGAGGTAGCAATATTTCAAGAATCCAACATACAAAGCTTTCCACAAATGTTTTCTTCTACTTTTTGGGGGCTAAAGGCCTCTTAATAAAGTTCTTATATGCTTTTACTATAATTACTGAAGTTCAGAGACAGTTCTTCTCGTTTAGTACTCTGGCATAAGGATCTCTCTTGGTAATAGGAGTTTTCTTATTTCTTGCAGGTGTCATTATAGGGTGTATTCAGTGCTTATATTATAATTCTGACTTTTATCCTGAGACAGTAAATGATAAAGTGTTTTTCTCTTTGAAAATCCAATCCATTATACTTTATTTTCATAGTTTTTGTAACTGTACCCTGGCAGGTCTGTATAGTGTGTGTCCTGTCTAAATAACATGAACTAGTATTGACCTGAATTTTTTTTTTGAATCCTTATCTGGAGCATGAACTCTCCTAAATTTTTAAGATCTCACCTATACAACTAAAATGAAGTTTAAAAAACTATTTATGATAATCTTTCTTCATAAGTTACATAACCCATAGTTACATAACCAAAAACATCACTAGTTACAGTAAGAATCATTTATTCTAGAGGCTTTTCATCCATAAAATATTATTCAAGAACTCACAGACTGAGATTGAAGGCAGAACAGACAGAATCATCCTTGGATTCTGGCAATTGAAAAAGAGAGCTTGACCCTTGTGGTCCTTCAGCTTTATACTGAATATGACCTATATAGAGTACTTTGTTGGTCAGATTAGGGTCACCTGTCCTGTCTTCCCCTCTCTGTAGGTGTGACCTCTTACTTTTCAGCACCCCAATGTGGTATACAAGATTTATCAGTGACCTTGGTCTCTATAGAAGCAAGTATAAGCAGATCTTTTCTGCACACTAATCCTCAATAATAACTGTAGACGTCAAACATTCTCACTTCTAGAAGATGCTGTGTGCAAAAATATGCCATTAACTTCAGAAAGTGCAGTTACTTAGAAGAGACTCAGATGAAAAGTAAAATCACTGAACATAATTAGTTATATCAGATCAGAACAGTAAATAACAGAAAATATCCCACAGTTAGAAGTGTATTCCGTTTCCAGTTGATGATTGATAAAGAATACAACAAGCCAGGGGACCCTTATTTTCCTTTATTAGTGACCTATGAGATGACACAGATTGCTCACTGACAAATTTCTTAATTGTTCTAAATATGAAGGTGTGTCTGATAGAGTGAATAGCAGAGATTCAGACCAGACGTATTTTGAAACACTAGAGGTAAGCAGAAAATCCATAAAGTTCAAGAGAGAAAATGAAATGTTCCATATCCAGGATGGAAAATACCCAGGTATTGATGACTAAGTAGCAGCCCACAGAAAAAGATCCAGGTGTTAAGGTGGACACCATGTTGAATATAAATTAACAGTATGCTTCTACCATGACTAAAGCAACCTCAACTGTGTAAATGTTAATAGAAAAGTGTCCAGCAGAAAAAAGGAATGTTTTATCCTTCTTTCTTAAGTGGTAGTGAGGTCACATCTAGGATAACCTAGAAAATATTTGGCTCCCTAGTTCAAGCAAAATATTGAGAAACTGGACAGGATTCATCAGAAGCCAACTAAGTCAAGAACTACAAGAATATGACAAATGTGGAGGCAAATGGAATTGTTTAATCTTGCAAAGAGAAGTCTGTAGCATTTATATCTGATTGTGATTTACAAAGTTGATGGAATTAAATGCTTTTTTGGATTAAGACAAAGTAGGGTAGCACTGCAACAGGTTCCTGAAAGAGGAGAGTTGAGCCTCTCTTCAAAGGTTTTCTAGACCTGTCTAGACAAAGCCGTGTCTGATCTATTTAGTGTTGGCAGTAGTCACATACTGAGTGGAAGGTTGGATGAGATGTTTACAGAGATCCCTTCCAATCAGCATTTCTGTGATTTAATTTTTTTGCTCATATAAATGCTTAAGAGAAGTGTACATTTTCAAAGGGATAACATGTAAACTATACTAAATGACCTAAAACCACAAATTCACTCATTTGTATTTTCATTTACAATAATTTGTATCTGTATTTACACTAATTAGGAGATATTTCAGAAAGAAATAAAATATCAATGCATTTATTTGCATTTTGTTGTGCTTACTTGAAATTACTCAAAATCCAGTCTGAAATTTTAAAAAAGGCACAGTTTTTGCACACAAATATATACTCCATCTGTAGTATTTCCAAGGTTTAACTGTAATGATGTAGAAGAAAAATCCTCAGCTTTTTCAGCAGGAAAATCCTCTGCTTTTTCAGCAGGAAAGGGAACCAGAAAAAGGGAACAGGTTGTTTGCTGTATTTTTTTATCTGTTAGTATTTCAAGATGGACATTAAAATGGCTCTTAGGTAAGTAACTCCCATTGACTTTCAATGAAAGCAAAGTGTCTAAACACTACTCCTGTCTTTGAATTTTTAGCATGGGTTGCAGCTTCAGAGTCCCTGAGCTCATTTTGTCAACATTCTTACAAGGCAAAGAAGGTATTTAAAATTTATTCTCCTTTGAAATATAATTGTAAAAGATCTTTAAGGACATTGGAATCATGCTGAACCAGAAGAAAAAGCCCTGAATAGCTATTCTTTTGACTCCTCCCAAGTAGACTGAAAAAGATATAGAATCATAGTAAAGAAAGTTTTCTTTTCTATATGCTGTCTTCAAAAGAGAAAAAAAAATAAATCCCCTGGAACTACTGACAGATTCACTCTTTTAAGCCTCTGAGAATAGCAGTCAAGAAAAGATTGTGAATGCATTTTGTTCTTTTTCTTCTGGGAATTAAGCCCCTTTTTTTTTTCCTTCTCTGAAACTTGAGGAAGGTATGTACAGTTTATATGTTTCTTTCTATGTGAAGCAAATTAATTGTGTGTCCATCCTCTGGATGTAATGGAAATAGGTCCAATATCTTTCAAAACTTCCTCACTCCTCCCTCATTGTGTGCTAACCATTTTTCATATTTCATTCACTTCTGTGACCCATCTGTAACTACATTGCAAGGTCCTGCATTTGAGTCAGAGCAACCCCTGATATCAATACAAGCAGGGATATGAGGGGATTGAGAGCAGCCTTAAAGACAAGTATTTCGAGGTAGTGGTAAAAGTTGGACATGAGCCAGAATTGTGTACTCGCAGCCTGGGGCAACAGAGTCTTTGGCTGCATCAAAAGCTGCATGGCAAACAGGTCAAGGAAGGTGATTTTGCCCCTTTGTTCTTCTCAGGTAAGATATTGTGTTTAATTCCAGAGTCTTCAGCACAAGGAAGAAAGACACAGATCACTTGGGGTGCATCCAGAGGAGAGCCACAAAAATGATCAGAGGGCTGGAACATCTCTCCTATGAAGAAAGACAGAGACAATATGGGTTATTCAGCCTGGAGAAAAGAAGGCTTTGGGGACACATTATTGCAGCTTTTCAGTACTTTCAGGGACCTTATAAGAAAGAATGAGATAATCTTTTTAGCAGGGCCTTTAGTGACAGGATAAGGGATACTGTTTTTAGACTGAAAGTGAGGGGATTCAGACTAGATATAAGGAAGAAATATTCTACAATAAAGATGGTGAAACACTAGAACAAGTTGCCCAGAGAGGTAGTAGATGTCCCATCCCTGGAAACAATCCAGGCCAGATTGGACAGGGCTCTGAACAACCTGATCTTTTTGAAGATTTGCCGGGAGGTTGGACTAGTAACCCTGGGTCCCTTCCAACACACAATCACACAGAATCATTCAGGTTGGAAAAGACCCGTGGGATCATTGGGACTAACAGGCCTATAGTTACCTGGATACTCCTTTCTGCCTTTCTTGTAGATGGGTGTCACATTTGCTCCAGTCCATTGGGACCTCCCCAGCTAGCCAGGACTTCAGATAAATAATGGAAAGTGGCTTGGCAAGCACATCCACCAAGTCTTTCAGCACCCTAGGGTGTAACCCATCCAGTCCCATAGATTTGTGTGTATTCAAGTGGCATAGAAGATCACTGACCACCTCCTTTTTAATCCTGATAAACTCATCCTGTTCTCCCTCCCTGTCTCCCAGTTTATGAAGCTGGATGTCCAGGGGATAGCTTGTTCCACTGCTGAAGACTGAGGCCAAGTAGGTGTTAAGCACCTCTACTTTCTCCTCATCCTTTCTTACTAAGTTTCCCTCTACATCCAATGAAGGATGGAGATTTTCCCTAATTCTCCTTGTGTTGTTGATGAGTTTATAGTTTATAGAAACATTTTTTATTATCCTGAACAAGTGTAGCAAGGTTGAGCTCTAGCTGCGCTTTGGCTCTCCTAATCTTCTCCCTGCATTGCTTCACTACATCTTTATAGTCTACATGAGAAACCTGTCCTCTCTTCCAACAGTCATAGACTCTCCTTTTGTTCTTGAGATCCAGCCAAATGACCCTATTTAGCCAGGCTGGACTCTTTCCCCACCTGCTTGTTTTTCGACAGGTAGGGACAGCCTGCTTCTGCGCCTTAAAAGCTTCTCTCTTGAAGTATGTCCAACCTTGATGGACTCCTTTATCCTTCAGCACATCCTCCCAAGGGGCTTTGTCTATCTGTCTCCTGAACAAGTCAAAGTTTACCCTTCGGAAGTCTGTGGTGGCAGTTTTACTAACACCCTCTCCTTGTTTCATTAAGGATTGAAAACTCAATCATCTCGTGATCACTTTGCCCTAGATGGCCTCCAATCTTTCATTTCCTGTGTTCACAAGGAGCAGATCCAGGAAGTTCCCTGGTTGGCTCATTTATTAGCTGCATGAAAAAGTTGTCCTCCACACATTCCAGAAACCTCTTGGATTGTTCCCTCTCTGCTGTGTTGTATTCCCAGCAGATATCTGGGAAGTTAAAGTCCCCCACAAGCACAATGGCAAGTGACTGCGAGATTTCTCTCAACTGCTTATAGAAAGTTTCATCCATCTCCCTGCTTTGATTGGGGAGTTTATAGCAGACTCCCATGACTATATCAGCTTTATTAGCCCTTAACCTCATCAAAACAGACTCAACCTCCTCATCACTATACTTGATTTTTGAGGTCTCGTGACATTCTCTAACATATAGGGCCACTCCAGCACCCTTCAAAACACTATGATTCTAAGATTCTATATGCTAATAAACCAAACTGTCACATGTATATTAATTCAAAGGTTAAGTACAGTCTTGTCTTTTTAAATTAAACCTTCATTTGGGGAAATAAAATTCTAATAATTGTGTTACATAAATTCTGAATTCTAGTTTTAGTTTCCTAAAAAACTCTAGATTTTAGTTTCTTAAATATCAGCTTTCCTGTCATCACTTCTATAAATACTGTTTCAGAATACCGTCAGAAAATTCCATACAAAACTGTACATATATTCATGGATACACTACTTGATAATTGCAAATAATCAGATAATATCTTGTGTTGCTTGGCTATGTGCATATTAGATTATTGTTCCAACCTGCATTATTCTGAATAATTTTCATGCATGTTCAACAGTCATCCTTAAACATTCGGTACCTTTTTTTTGGAATGGACTCCTCATATTCCTTGATGGAATAACTTTATTAGTGAAAAAGGAAAACATAATTATGTGGTTTTTTTACAGAGATTGAGTTTGTGTTAATATGAAAGACAAATAGTGGGGTTATGTACATAATTAGCCTTTGAAAACAATTCTTGCTTTTGGAGTGTGCATATTAATATGATATAATTACTAGATTTTATTCACTGTGTGCTGAAGACTGCCATAGGTAATTTACAGTTAGCTCACATTTGCATAATGTACAGGCAGCAGGTTCTTTGAAATCCTACATCAGAGGAGGCCAACATATCTGTGTATCTACTTGAGATGCACCAGTAGTATTTAATTTTCCCATTTGTAGGTTTCTCTTAATGATTAACAGACAGTCTTTTAAAAGGTATTACCATTATTTTGAGCTGGATAGAATTGATTGACCTCTGATAAGATCAAATCTAATCAGAATTTTAAGAAAACTTCAGGTGTATTCTGGTAGAATTTTAGTGCAGTTTCCCAAAACCTTAGTTGAGATTTTCAATCAGTCTGGAGCTTATTTTTCAGTCAGATACCCAGGCTGTTTTTTATGTAAATAGCTTTTGAATGAGTCCAGATGTAATCTGATTATGTATGGGGCACAATTCATCAGACCAAATAAGGAAGTTTGAAGACAATAAGAAGACAGTTTCAGATACAAATGGTTTGAACTTTTATGAAAATATTTTATTTTGCATGGCTAACAAACATTTTTCATCATGGAAAAGTTGATGTATGAGAAATCTGAGCTCTCCTGTAATATGCAAGAGACTGAGTAGTAATTGAAACAGGAATTCTGTTTGCTTTTTCACAAGAGGAATTGACTGACTTCAGGTTAATTCTGATGAAGAATGGGAAAATAATTTTCAGGATATAGAAATCCATTTCTATTCCCAAGTAATTTTCTAAACAGTTATTCTGTAAGTCGATGGGCTAAATGTCACTTATTATTTTAATCATAGTCTAATTTCTTGAAAAGCTGACACAATTGAAATAGAATTAAACCCAATCTCTTCATACTGAGCCTTTTCTTAACAAAAGAAACTTAATTTATCTCATAGATTTCCTCTGTGTTAGAACCCAGAGTTTGCGAGACAGGCAGTAACAATATGTGAAAAGCTGCAATTTTGTTGTATGTATTTAGGTTTCAAGCCAATACTCCATCTTCATAATGTGTTAATATTTGTTTGTAAGCAGTAAGTGAATGTTTGTGCATTAACTGAGGACAAAATTATTAAGTGACAAGAACTAAACCTTCATTATAAGCAGAAATTCTTTTATTTGTCCACCATCCTGGAGGTCATGTAAAATATAATATCCTGCGGCTTTTGAAAATATAAGTCACCTTAATATGGGGGTGAAGATATTAAATATCACTTAAATATGCTATCTGATCTCCAATGAAATACTATTCATCTGTCTCGTACAGGCAGGTGATGATCCTTGTAGCTGCCTTTTTTTTTTTTTTTTTTTTAATTTACTGTCTGCAAATCTTCATTCTGTTGTCATGATTAAGATTCCTTTTTGTTCACTTTAATGGCCATCAGGAGTGTCCTGGTTTGAGTGAAAACCGAGCAAATTCTGTTCAGTGACTTTACTTTTCAGCTCAGGTTTTCTAACTGGCTGCGCTTTCTGGTGTTAGCAGCATGTTTTGCAGACAGTGTCTGCTTCTTGCAGTGATAACACCTCATGTTTAGAGTTACTATCATGGATGGAATGCAAACCAAGGCCATTGCTAGAATTTGTGTATTGCACTGAGGGGTGCAAAAAGTGAAAGACCGCACCTGCACGGAGGAGTGGACAGGATAAGTGACCCCAGACTGACCAATGGGGTATTCCATCCCATATATGTCATATCCAGTATAGAAAGTTTGGGGGTCTGGAAGGTCTCTCTCTTGCTGGCTCTCTCGCTCTATCTTGCTTTGACTCTCTCTCTTGCTCTTCCGCTCTCTCGATTCTATCCAGATCCTGAAACCTGGTGCCAGAGTCCAGCTCCTCCACAGCATCAGTGACGGTGATGTAATTACCATCAGGGGGGTTGGGATCGGTACTTGTTTTGTACATATTTGTATATACTTTATTATTATTTTCATTTTTATTAAATAGTTCTAGTTTCCTTTTCAAATCACTAAGTCTCTCTCCCTTATTCCTTTTTCTCTCCCCTATGGGGAGGGAGGGGGGTTAAAAGAGAGCGTCTGTTATCAGTCTGGGCTGCCATGACCCTAAACTGTGACAAGGGGAGATTAAAATCTTTGTAATCTAAAATGCAGTACAGTTTTTTATTCATTATGGCCTGTGTCAAGATATCTTCCTTATTTCAGCACTTCAAGTCCAATTGGATCAAAAATCTTTACTGTCTTTAGGATACGGGCTGCTTTTTTAGGCTATCCCACTTCTCTCTTAACTTATGAAGGTAAAAGATCATTCAAAAAGGTCATTAAGGGAAGAGACAACATTATCTGTGTTACAGACCAGGAAGAAAATATGGGGATCAGGATTTTTTTTTCTAATGAAAAGAAACTAAGGAGGTGGACTTTCAGTTCATAGATTCATAGATTCATAGATTCATAGATATTAGGGGTTGGAAGGGACCTAGAAGATCATCTAGTCCAACCCC
>JAABPQ010134920.1:0-12703 GCA_033439865.1 Alcedo quadribrachys | reverse complement strand
GGGTTGGACTAGATGATCTTCTAGGTCCCTTCCAGCCCCTAATTTCTGTGATTCTGTGATTCTGTGATCTGTGATTCAGAAACAGGATCGAAGTGGGAGAGCAAAAGAGCAAGCAAGAGAGCCAAAGCAAGAGAGGAAGCCAGCAAGAGAGAGACCCTCTGGACCACTGAACTTTATATATTGGATATGACGTATATGGGATGGAATACCTCATTGGTCAGTTTGGGTTAACCTGTCCTGTCCGCTCCTCCCCGCAGAGAGCAGCTTTTCTGCACCCTTTTTTTTCACTTTTCTGCACCCCTCAATGAAATACACAAGTTCTAGCAGTGGCCTTGGTCTTCATTCCATCCCTGGTAGTAAATCTCAACATAAGGTGTTATCACTGCTAGAAGCAGACACTGTCTGTAAAACGTGCTGCTAACTTCAGAAAGTGCAGCCAATTAGACTCCTGAGCTGAAAAGTAAAATCGCTGAACAGACCCTGTTCGGTTTTCACTCAAACCAGGACAGGGTCTGACAAAGTCATGGAGTCCCTGAGTAGAGCTGCTCCAAGACAGAACTGACCAGTAGTGGAGTGGCAGATCTTGGCTAATTGAGTGTCCTTGCTTTTTGTCCCCTGAAGTTTTCTCTCTGATAGGGAAGTGACAGGGGAGTCAGGGTTCACTGACAAGGTAGCAGCCCTCATGAGAGCTGCAGGTGAATATCTAGGCATCATCAGAGCAATGGCCACCAACCCTGCCCATAACAAGTGACCCTGGGGACTGTGAGCAGAGTAGGCAAACAGATAATGAAAACAGGACATGCCACAGCAGTTGAAAACGGGATGGTGTGAAGGCCCAGCGACTGAATTAACTGGAAGTCATACTCCTCCTAAAGAAAATTCAGGTCTGGTTTCCACTTGGGCCAAAGCCATGGCTGGAAAGAATGTTATGACCCAGATAGAACTGCCCTGGAGGCTCCCAGGCTGCACAGAATGTCTAAGCCTGTCACTGTTACCACTGTATTGATGTTACACTGTCAGCAGTAGCAACCCTTGTGTGCCTTCTGACCAGGTGAATGGTCTTCTTAGTCTCTGTCAGAGCTGAGAGGATGTGAAGAAATATCAGGGAGCGTGAGAGGGAGATAGATCAGTGGAGCCACACCCCAAGGCAAAGCAGCAGTTTGAGGCTCTGTAAGAAGCACATCATTTCCTGCCTTCTTGTCACCAGGCAGAAGGAGGGGATCTAAGAGGCAGGTGTGAATAGAAACAGGTCCCTGCTCAGTGTGTCAGGTGAATCTCTACCCATCCTCCCCCACCTTCCCGGTTACCTCATCATAATAGATATGTGTCTCTGGGACTGACGGACCAAGAAAATAAGGATGTGGATAAAGGTCCCTCCATGAAGTTGCTGAGACAGGCATCCTTGCACATTAGGACAGTTCTTATAAAAAGCAACAGGAGGGTCACTGTCATAGAGGATTCCCTTCTGAGAAGAACAGAAGGCCTGATATGCTGGGCAGACCCATCCCACAGAGAAGTGCTGCCTCCCTGGCGCCTGGGTCAGAAGTGTAACCAGGAAGTTCCTGGGTCTCCTAGAAGCCTTTGATTACTACCTGCTAATGGTCATGCAGTGATCAGATTGTCAAAAGAAGCCCTAAGGTGATAAAAAGGAACTTCAGGGTGCTGGGCTGAATAGTGGAGGAATCCGAAGAGTAGGTGGTGTTTTCCTCAATTCCTTCAGTAGCAAGGAATGTTGAAAGGAACAAGAAAGTACCACCTGATCAACACATGGGTTAGAGGCTGGTGCCATTGGTTGAATTTTGGTTTCTTTGATCACGGGGATGTTTAGATGGCACCAGCCCTGATGGCAAAAGATGGAATGGAACCATCAACAAAAGGGGAAAGCATTCTTGTCCAGGAGTTGTCAGGGTTCATCAAGAGGATTTTGTATTGGCTTTCAAAAGGGAAGGGAATAAAGCCATCCCACTAGAGATGAGCCTAAGGGTGGCATGGAAATGTTAGGGCTGAAACCAATAGCCCAGCTCAAATGAATCTACACCAATGCATGCAGCATGGACAAAAAAGGAGGATCTAGAAGACACAGTACAGCAGGACAGCTATGTTCCCATCACAGAAATATGATGGGATGAGTCTCATGACTAGAATGTATGGCTATAAGCTCTTTAGAAAGACTAGACAGGAAAGAGGAGATGGTGGGGTGGCTCTGTATGTTAGGGAATATTTTGACTGTACAGAGCTTGATGATAGTGATAAAAAGGTCGAGTGTTTATGGGTAAAGATGAGAGAGAAGGTGAATAAGATGGATATGCTTTTGAGTGTCTGTTAGAGACTATCCTATCAGGATGAGGAGGCAGGCGAAGTATTCTACTAATGTCTGGCAGAGGTCTCACAATTGCTAACACTTAGTCTGGTGGAGGGCTTCAATGTACTATTCCTGGAAATATGACATAGCAGAGTGGAGGCAGGCTAGAAGGTTCCTCAAGTATGGAACATAAATTCCTGACAAAGCTGGTAGGTGAGCCTACCAAGGAAGGTACCCTCACTAGATCTGCTGTTCATAAACAGGGAAGGACTAGTGGGAAATGTGGTTGAAGGTCATCTTGGGTTTAGCAACTAGAAATTATTAAGTTCTCTGTGGGTGCTAAAATAACTACTGCCTGGAATTTTCCTTCTCGTGGGATCGCGAAGATTCCCACCAGCTGTGTGACCTTGGTGGCGGCTGTTTGTTAAACAATAGAAAGATGTTTTGATTATGGGTGTTGTGACACCCCAGCCAATCACCCCAGGGGTGGCTGGCTTCTTGTCCAATTGTCTGGAGGTAAAAGGGTATAAAAAGAGCTGTAAATTAATAAATAAAGGCATCTTGGCATCTACGTGAAGAGAGTCGTCTCTTTTCACTCTTTCTCCTCCTCCAGCTACTGGCAGATAAGCAACAGTTCTCAGTCCTTAGTGAAGTAAGAAGTGGGGTTAGCTAAACCTCTACTGTGGATTTTCAGAGGGTGGAGTTTGGTCTGTTCAGGACATTGTTTGAGAGAGTGCCTTGGGAGATAGTCCTGAAGGACAAAGGGGTCCAGGAAGGCTGGAGGATTTTAAAGAAGGAAATCTAAAAAGCGCAGAAGCAGGCTGTCCACATGAGCTGTAAGACAAAATGGCAGGGAAGTCAACCAGCCTGTAGGAATGCTTGAGGTTAGGAATGGCAGAGGCATTTGGACAGTTTGGATTTATAAGCTTAGGCCAATTGTATGAGGTTTAACAAGGCCAAGTACCAGATCCTGCATTTCAGTCAACAACAATCTAAGGCAACGTTAGAAGCTTGGGGAAGAGGGGCTAGAAAGCTGCTCATGAGAAAAGGACCTGGGGGTGCTGGTCAACATCTGGCTGACATGAGTGAGCAGTGTGCCCAGGTGGCAAAGAAGGCCAACAGCGTCCTGGCCTGTATCACAGTATGTCCAGAAATAAAAAGGAAGTGATCATGCCCCTGTAGTCAGCACTAGTGAGGCCACACCTTGAGTACTGTGTTCAGTCCTGGGACCCTCTCCACAACAAAGACATTGAGTTGCTGGAGTGAGTTTAGAGAATGGCAACCAAGCTGGTGAAGGGTATGGAGAACAAGTCCTGTAAGGAGAGGCTTAAGTAATTGGAATCTTTTAACTTGGAGAAAAAGAGGCCGAGGGGAGACCTTATCACTCTCTACAACTACCTGCTAGAAGATTGTACTGAGGTGGGACCCAGCCTCAAGTAAATAATGACAGGACTAGAGAAAATGGCCTGAAGTTGCACAAGGGCAGGTTTAGATGAGATATCAGAAAGAATTTCTTTTACTGCAAGAATAGTGAGGCACTGGAATAGGCTGCCCAGGGAGGTGATAGAGTAACCATCTCTGGAGCTGTTCAAAAGCCATGTAGATGAGGCACTTTCAGAACATGCTCTAGTGGAATGGTGAGGTGTTTTTTTCTTTGTTTTGTTTTAATTTTTGTTTGTTTGGGTTTTTTTTGAGTTTGTTATTGTTGTTGTTGTCTGATAGGGTATTTTTTCCTGTGTTTTCTTTTTGGTTTTGGAGGGGTTTTTTTTGTTGTTTATTTATTTCATTTTTGTTTGTTTCTTTGTTAGTTTCTTTTTTTTTTGTTGTTGATGGTTGGACATGGTGATCTTAGGTCTTTTCCAACTGGGACAATTCTATGATTCTGTGAAGAGAAACCTAAAACTGTAAATTTATTCATTGTCTGTACCTTTGCCTCACTCCATTATTATTAATGTTAGGCAGAATTCTGTGCCAGCAGCTACAATTGGACATTGATGGGGTAAATAACAGATATGGAAAAAAAGATACATTGTCTCATCTGTGCATTGTCCTTATAATTCTTCTGTTTGGCTTGTGTATTTGGGCAGTGGCAACTTACAACTTATTTTAAGCAATTGAGTTCCAATACCACACCTTGAACTGCTACTGTGATTATGGAGCAGTTACAGAAATGATAGCGTGTGATTATTCTGGAAGCTTTCTGCCTCCCAGAGGCAGTTCATAAGGGCATTGACCAGGAATTTGCATTTGCTGGTGCTGGTTAAAATGCCTCAGACTGGGACAATATCACTAGATGGACAGTACCTACTTTTTTACCTAACATCTGCTGGTTGTACAACAACCAAGCACCTTTCTTTACACTCACAGGTGCTCTGAATGCCAGAAAGCCTCACCTGGAACCTCAGGGATCCACAGGGATTGTTATTTTATGTGTTGTAATTTTGTTTTGATTTGTCCATGTGCTTGTAAACCAAACGTGAAAATTTTTATTTATTTTTTTTTAACAAGGGTGTTAGATACAGACTGCAGATTCATAGTTAGATAATGATTGTAGTTAGGATGGACAAATGTGACATTTATAACCTATATTGGGAAAATATATTTTGCTTTAATATGTTTATACATATATGTTATGGAAATGGATAAGACAATATCCCTTAAGATTTTACTGTTTGACAAGGAATTCACTTTTGACCCAGTATCAAACAAGTCAGCATTGTGGTCTTGCCTCCTGGACCTGTTGTTTACAGCAGAGAAGGATTGGTGGCTGATGTGGTGTTTGGAGGCTGTCGTGGGCATAGCAATCATGATACAGTTTTTAATTCTCAGAGAAGTAAGGAGCGGGCAAGTAGAATACCTACCTTGGATATCTGGAAGTATCTTCGGCATCTTTAGGTGTCTGGTTGACAGAGTCCCTTGGGAAGTCGTCCTGAAGGGCAAAGGAATCCAGGCAGGTTGGTCATTCTTCAAAAAGGAAATCTTAAAGGTGCAGAAGCAGGTCATTCCCATGTACTGAATGATGAGCAAGTGGGGAAGAAAGCTGTCCTGTCTGAAGAGGGAGCTTTGGGTGTAACTCAGGAAGGAGAGACCTTTGAAAGAAAGGGCATGGAACTGGGGGACTATGAAGATTTTCTGAGGTTATGCAAGAAGAAAAGGAGAAGAATCAAAGCCTAACTAGAATCCAGCTACTGCCGTAAAAAATATCTTAAATGTTTCTGTAAATACATTAGCAGCAAAAAGAGAACTAAGAAGAATCTCTCATCTTTTATTGCATGTAGGGAGAAACAGTGACAACTGATCAAGAAAAGACTGAGGTGCTCTATGGCTTCTTTGCCTCAGTTTTAATAGTAAGACTGTTTGGTCTAGGAGTAATCAACCCTATGAGCTGGAAGACAAGGACAGAGAAAAGAATGAAGTGCCTATAATATAAAAAAAAAAAAAAAAAAAAAAAAAAAAAAAAAAAGAGGAAGTAACCTGCCACACCACTTAGAAGTACTCAGGTGCTCACCAAGTTGCTTTCCATCATTTATCAGAGGTCCTGGCTAACTGGGGAGGTCCCAGTTTTTTGGAATTTAGAAAAATGAAATGCCCATCTGCAAGGAGGACCAGAAGGAGGATCTGGGGAACTACAGCCCTGTCAGCCTGCCCTAGGTGCAGGAGAAGGTTACGAAGCAGGTGATCTGGAGTGCCGTCATGGGGCATGTACCACAGAGATGTGGTAGTATCACCATCCCTAGTGCTATTTAAAAGATGTGTAGATGTGTATCTTAGTGACATGATTTACTGCTGGACTTGGCAGTGCTGCATGAGTGAGTGGATTTGGTGATCTTAAAGTTTTTTCCAACCTAAATGATTTTACAGTATTATGACTACTCAAAACATTTTATAGTTAACATACAAACAATGTGCAATTGTAGATATTTTTACAAACTTTCTTTTGAGTCTGGAAAACAAAAATTGAAACAATAAAAAGTTTAGTGTATGTTTACATAATTTAACATATTAACTTAGGAGAATTTGTTCAGAGGGTTTATTTTTTGCCATTTTTCAAATTGTTTGAAATTCCTTTTTGCCTTCAATTGCATTAAACATTCAAGCTAACTGTAAGAGAGCAAAGTGAGATTTATATTCTGAACACTGCAAAGTGAAATGAATGAAGGTTCAGCAGCTATTCACCTGCATAGTCCAAGCAAGGCCAGGCATCTGAGTTCAGAAAATGATATAATTCCATTTCCAGTATTGCAATCCATTTACTCCTTTAGCTTCCATTACTGATCCTGTCATACAGAAATTGGAGACCAAATCTACTTTAAATTTTCTTTTATTGCATTGTGATACTTCCAGTAAAATTCAGTATAATTTAATAATGTCTTCCTTAATTTAATTTCTTTAAACATATAAAAAAATTCATACTTATGAAGTAACAACTATGTCAAAGTCTAGACAATGTCAGGGTAAATGACATGAATTCTAAGTCCAAGTAGGTGACAAGGAAACTTTTGCTTGAAAACATTTTTGTTTATTAAGACTCACTTTATGTAGGGAATGAATAGTTTTCTTTTGAAGTAACCACAAGTACATACATGTTTCTCAGATATTTGCTAGCTTTGGAGATATGTTGGATGCATATAAAAGTTTTCATTTTAGTAACTGTCTTCAACAGAAATGGAAAAGTTAGGATTGACAAGGTAATGGATCCAAAGCACTATATGTTTTGATAGTGAATAAAATACTGTGATTTTACTTTGACACAGGACATTTCATTTTCTGTGTTAGGTAGACCAGAGAAGAAATCTCTTGATACATACATTTGTGAGATGTGCAGTTTTGAGTAATTAGGAAGGTAAAGCAACAGATAAACAATTAAGGTAATTCTGACTAATTTTTATATGTTTGAGGTTATGCAAATGAAATAATGTGAAATCTGTAGAACGTGGTACTCATCACAGTCAAAATTCGTTTTTGACTTCCACAACAGCTAGTGAGTGATTGACATCAATAGGCTGTAGATTCTTCATAGTACCTACAGTACATATAACTCAGTAATGACAGGAACCAGATAGGTTTCTTTTTCTTGAAAATTAAGATTATTTTTTGTCACATATCATAATATCTAACACTGAAATGAATTAACAGACAACTATAATAGGTTATTAATTTTTAAAGTAGTCAGCTTCCTTACATCCAACAAGAAATGTAGAAACTGAGAATTTTAATACCTTTTAAAAGCATTCTGGACACCATCTAAGAAGATAAGCAAATCTTAAGATCACCAATAAGGTTATTTTGTGTAATTTTAGCAATCTCAGACACAATTCTTCTTATGTTCTTCTAATACATGTCTCTCAGCTGAATTTTCTGTAAGAAGATGTTTACTTAGCAGACAGAAAATTTCTAGACCTAGTGGACTGAAGGCAAGATTTTCAAAAGTGACTTTTTAAATGTATAAATGAAAATACATGTATGTGTTTTAAGATGGACATATGAAAACTAAAGTAAACCTGGACTTGTAAAAATTATAGTAGAAATTAATTTGGGAATAATTCTCAGTGAGAATCAGAGAAGCATAGTCTGAAAAGAAACTCTTACTCCTACTTAAAGTGCAGATAATTTCAGAATTAGAGAATGTTATTTGTGGCCTTGTTCAGCTTAGTTTTGAAAATATTGAAGTATGGAGATTCCAGAACCTCCCTGGAAAACCTGTTGCAGTGCTTAACCAAACCCACTGTGAAAGTCTTTCTTCTCTTGAAGCTGAATTCTCTTTACTGCAGTTTGTGACCTCTGCCTTCTGCTTGCCCTCTAGCCCTCTAGCTCTGCACCCCTGAGATGTATCTGCCTTTGCCTTCTCTATAATTTTCCACCAGTCTGTGTAATGCTGGAGTGATGTTCTCCTGACAGCACTCCATGTGTATTACCTGATAATGTCATTGTTGTATATAAAGACCCATAAGTGGATGGCTTCTGTCAGCACGAGGGCACATTGTTGACTCATGGCAGAAGAGGCATTGGAGATCGAATCCTAGCTCTCAGAAATTATTACAGGATTCCAGAAGACTGGTATTTATTGACCTGGAAAATTACTTACAGTGGCATGATGTTATCATTTTCCAGACTTCCAGACTTTAACTGGAAAATAATAAAGTAGAGGATAGAATTTGCCTATTTGGAGTTCTGGACTTCTCAGCTGATGATAAGTAGAGTTTCATTATTACTCTTGGAATTCAGTCTTAAGGATGCAAAGAGTACTCCTTACACCACCAAATTCAATCTCATTTGTAGTAGACAGCATAATAAATAATCCCAGGAATACATTTATTAGCGTTTCTTGTAAAGACTAGCCAGGACTTGGATTTCCACTGCTTGCACTACAAAGTAGTTCCACTATACTGATGGTTAGAAAACCTGTTCTATTTCCTACACTATATATATTCAATTGTCATAATTGTGTCATTATTGCCTTTTAACTTTAATAGTCCTTTATCTTCCCCAGTAATAACAGAGCTGATGTTTTTTATAGTTACATCCCATCCTAGCCTGGTTTCAAAAAGTGAAAATCACAGTGTGGAGCAGAGCATTTTTTTCTAAATTGTTGTAGAATTGCATTAACTTTTTTCATGATTCTGTCATCTTAGTGTTTAATAGTTCCCCTAGAGTCTGTCACTACCTGTACTGCTTCCTATTACCTCACTGACTCATTAAACATACTGATCATACTCCTCATTCTTTTGAAATACTGAAAGTTTTTATTTTGTCTCACATATATTCTGAATGACAGTTGTAACCATTGGATCATTAACACTGTAGTTTTGTTTCACCCTCCTTTTCTTTCTCTCTTAGAAACTTCATCTTACTCAACCATTTTTTGTTTCTCTTTTTACTTTTTTTGTTGAGCTGTCAGCTGCAAATGAAATAAAATAAATAGATCTATGTGACAGAAGAACAGTAGAACAAGAATGAGAGGAGAGAAAAATGTTTCTCTTGTACCTATGATGGAGATGATAGATGGGAATCTTTCTGTCAGAGCTCTCATGAATTATTTGAACAAAATTCTCAGGAGCACTTACTGTATTGGAAGTCAATTAAGATGAAGGGTCAGTTTCTTTCCCATAAAGCTACTGATCAAAATTTTAAGAGCAGTTTTTAATGTTTTAAATTCTGTGAACCATCTCTCCTGGTTTCAAAAATATAAAGGGTAGATATGTGAGAGTCCAAATTTCACAATATGGTCTTCAATCTATGCAAAGGTTGCCTAGAAATGCTAAATATGAGTTACAGGCAACTAAAAATATACAACCTTCAAAACCCATGAAGATTAAAAGAATATCTGGAAATGACTTTATATATTATTTACTAATTAATCATTACTAATCTTTCAAAAATATCCTTTAAAAACTGACCGGTGCAAAACAAAACCTATGAAAAGGAGTAATTTCTAGGAAAACAGAAGTTTGTTTTAAGATACAGAAAGCATTCAGCTCATTTTATTTTCTGCTTTTGTTTTGAAATGCTGAAAGGATATGTATTTTTTTCTGCATAATATTATAGAAAAAGGTATGTATGATCAAGTTAAAGACAGTAGTAAGCTTAAAGGGCAAAGACCAGCATCACTACATAACTAAATATTATTAACTCATTTTGAAATTACTTATCTCTTAATTTCAATGTTCAATCTATGTCTACTGGCACAAGAAACAGTCATTTAAAACAAGTTTCATTTTAAATGGTAGTAAAGTTATATATAAATAGACATCTGATGAATAACAGTATTAAGTGTAAATATGTATTTTTTTAAAACATGGTTTGTTGTTTTTAAAAATAAAATTTGTAAGAGGGGTTGTGTCTTTTTTATGAAGTTGGGGTTTTCACAGGTTTAAAGATAGCTTAGATTAGTTTCTTCTAAGCATTACCAGGTAATTTGAGGACACATGCTAATTAATCTCATTCTACAATGTCAAGTCATACTTGTTAGCAAGAGAAAAAGAGTTGGGGTTTTTTTTACATACAAATCCCAAGAGTCCTCTGAAATCCATTTGTAAAGGAACATTTTTCATACATACGAAATGCTTAAGGATAAACCAAATTATAGCAATGACAAGAGGTATCTTTACCTGAAAAAGTCATGCACCCTATTAAAAATATGAATAGACACAAATGATGACCTATTAGATCTAAACATGAATCTACATCATATTTTCCTATATGGTTATTGTATATTATTCACCTTTAATCATATACATATACTTCCAAGATCCTGCACAGAGCTTTACTAGAAACATTCTCAACCTTCCATAAGAACAGTGGTTGGTGCTACATGTTTACAGAAGAAAGTCTTCCACCTCTGGAGGAGTACACATCTTAGGCTGATGACAGGCGAGATGAGAAAGTATCTAGTCTTTAGGACTATGGTTTTTAATGTGAAGAAATACATGCATCTAATATATGATATATGAGAAATGTAGAATTGTTTTTCTGAAGACCACTCTATGCATCTCTTCAAAACAAGGTGAAAATGCCATAAGACAAACCAGTGGGGAAGAAAGCTGACATGGCTAAATAGAGATCTTTAGAACTCAGGAAAGAAAGGAAAGGCCAATAGGAAAAGGGGGCAGGAAACTTGGAGCAAATAAAAAAACCCAACAACTTTGTGAGGTTGTGCAAGAATAAAACTAGAAAGGACAAAGCCAGTCTAGAGTTTCATCTGGCTACTGCCTTAAAACAAAATTAAGCCTGTTTAAATACATTGTTAAAAATAAAGGACTAATGAGAATTTCTGTGCTTTATTGGGTGCAGGGGGAAAAAAAGTAACAGAGGATGAGAAGTCTAAGCAACTTAATGACTTCTTTGCCTCAGTCTTTAAAAGTAAGACCAGTCATTCCCTGGTTACCCATCCATCTGAGCTGAAGTTAGGAACGGGGAGAAGAAAAGAGACCTGGACAGGCTGCATAGCTGGGAAGGGAGAAATTGAATGAAATGTAGGTCCCTTCCAACCCCTAACATTCTGTGATTCTGTGATTCTGTAACTGAGTGCTGATAATCCAAGAAGAAATGGTATGTGACCTATTTAGACACACACAAGTCTATGGGGTCAGATGGTATCCACTCAAGGGTACTGAGTATTGTGGAAATGCTCACCAAGCCACTTTCCATCATTCATCAGCAGTCCTGGCTAACTGAGGAGGTCCCAGTTTTTTGAAATTTAGAAAATCTGAAGCCCATCTGCAAGGAGGGCAAGAAGGATGACCCAGGGAACTACAAGACTGTCAGCCTAATCTCAGTGCTGGGGAAGGTTTTGAAGCAGATGATCTGGAGCGTCATCATGCAGCACATAATGGAGAACTATGTGATCAGACCCATTCATCACGGGTTTGTAAAAGACAGGTCCTGCTTGACTAACCCGATGTCCTTCTATGACAAGGTGACCGGCTTAGTGAATGAGGTAAGGGCTGTGGATGTTGTCTACCTAGTCTTTAGTAAAGCCTTTGACACTGTTTCCCACAGTGTTTTCCTTTGAGAAAGTGGTTTCTTACAGCTTGGATGAGCTTAGGGGGGGCTGGACTACATGATCTTTGGAGGTCCGTTCCAGCCCTAAACATTCTATGATTCTGTGATTCTATATACTTCTCTGTGTGAAAAACTGGCTGCATGGCTGGGCCCAAAGTGTGGTGGTGAGTCACATCCAGTTCTTGACCAGTCAGAAGTGCTGGTCCCTAGAGCTCAGGATTGGGACTAGTTCTGTTTAATATCTTTGACAATTATCTGGACAAGGGGATCAAGGGCACTGTCAGTAAGTGTGCAGATGACAAGTTATGCAGATGTGTTGTTTTGCTAGAAGGTAGGGATGTTCTACAGAGGAACCTGGACAGGCTGAATCAATCAGCTGAGATCAAGTGTATGAGGTTAAACAAGGCCATTTCTGGGTCCTGTATTTCAGTCATAACAACCCCAGGCAACACTGCAGGCTGGGAGGAGTGTCTGGAAAACTTCCTGGCAGAAGAGGACCTGGAAGTGTTTATTCAGGTGGACAAGAAGGCCACTTGCATCCTGGTGGACTGTAGTGAAGTGGAGTACTGTTTGTTTTGCAAAGGAATGAGTGATAGGACAAGAGGAGACAAACTCAAGTTGCACCAGAGGAGATTCAGTTTGCATATGAAGAAAAATTTCTCCACTTTAGGTCATAACGTATTGTAATGTGCTATTCTATGATTTTATGAAGGTTCCCTAAGATGTATTATGCCTTTTTTAAGAAAATACACTCAATACTAGTTGAAGATACACATCACTTCTGTGCTTGTGTGATCAAGTATTGCACTTTTTATGCCTGACAAGTCTTTACTTCTAAGGTCAGCTACCAGGAGTCCCAGGTCTCCAAGACCACAGATGAAGTCTGGAGGGAGGAAGTTC
>JAABPQ010134342.1:0-12737 GCA_033439865.1 Alcedo quadribrachys | reverse complement strand
TCCTCTTCTCCAGGCTAAAGAGCCCCAGCTCTCTCAGCCTCTCCTCATAAGGGAGATGCTCCATTCCCCTAATCATATTGGTGGCCCTGCGTTGGACTCTCTCCAGTAAATCTTATCCAGTCAAGAATCAACAGGCACATTTATGAAAATGAAAATTTTGAGTATGTCAGAGCCTGGCATTTCATAGCAGCAAATCCAAAAAGCAATTTTCAATCTTATAATATTATTTTCCTATCCTGCAACCTGAGCTGCAGGGCAAAAATACACACCCTTCCACAACCCCACTGATTTCAACCAACATTTTCCAAGGCACTTCTGCTCACATAAATCAAACAGAGAGATCAAAGCCAATCCTGGAAAGACTCAGGCTATCAATTGCGATGGAGTATAATAAATGGAAGAGCCAGTGACATTTCATTTTATATCACACATGTAATTGTCAGGGCTCAGTGACACGACACTATCAAAAAGTGATGTGGCTCCTCTGAAAATCACGGCTGCTTCATTATTTTCCCCCCTTGTGAGCTGTTGCATCTTTCTATAGCCCCGAGCTTCTTTCTGAGATGTTGTTTCTTCTCCCAGCATAAAAAGTAGTTTGTTTGTGGACTGCTCTTCTAATTAGAAAAGCAAGCCACAGATGTTCTTGAAAGAGAACTAAATTCCATAACTAAGCCTCTACTCACTGAAAACATACCTCGCTTGGAAAGGCTGCAGGAGAACTGTGCCATAGCTCAGCTGTTTATAAGCAGCTCTTCATTCACTCTTGTCTCTGGGACCAGATGTGACAACAATACCATAAGCTGCTTGCTGTTCTCCACTTGCCTTTTGTGCTTCTGCTCCTAAGGTCTGATCTCACCAGTTCTGAAGCTCAAATTTGTGTATGGCTATCTCTACCTCAGGCCACAATAAGTTTTCCTCATAGCATTGGGAAGAAACTCACAACTAATCCAATTCCTGTTTTGTTTTGTTTTGATTTATTTTGTTAATTGGAGAGCAAGTTATTATCAATATGTGTCAAGCTTTTACAAGAAGGTTGTCAATTAATCTCACATTTTGAGATGCCCAGTCAGTTTGAAGTGCATTGTAGTCATTTCAAAGAAATAATGGCCGTAGCAAATTCAGGGCTAAAAAGAACATATGTTTAACACAGATGGTATGTATTCAAACACTTGTACAGTTGAATCCACTTTTAGCATCTACAAATATAGCCACCTTTTACATATACTGTAAGAAATTCAGATTTCCAGACTTCCATTTGTACATCAAAACAGTTATATTATAGCCAGGCGTCATGCATACAATGAAACTATTCTGTTTAAAAACAAAACCAGATTGCTATAATAGGATCCTATTGTATCTGTGAAATTAATCTGTCTTAATACTAAGGAATAGCATCTGTTTTTAATGGAACAAAAATACCTCAGCCAGTAGAGCAAATAACACTGTAAAGTTTCCAGACTTTCCACAGAAGTGATTCCTTGCTAAAGGTGACTTAGGCCTCCCATGTTTCCACATTGAAGACTGTGATTCAGACATTTCCTAGGAGGGAATGATTGGACAGGCTTTGCATAATCAAAAAGGAATTTAAAAAAAAAAAAGAAAAAAAGAAAAAAGAGCAAAACAAAGAAAACCCCTGTAGAAAAAAAATTTTAATTTAATGTTGCAGATTTGAAGGGCTCAGGAAACAACACACAGCAAACTAGATATTGAAAGAATATCTTCTTTGCTTCTTTTATAATTCCTTTTACAAAATCCTTATATATAATTGTACCTTAAGTCCTTGATTTCACAAACTATTCATTGTTGGAGGATCAGAACAGATACACATCTTAAAGCACAATTATAATCCTAGGATGATATTAGTTCTCATCTGACCACAACCTGTGCCATCTTCAGAAGAAAGGTTACATCACTGTGAGCAGTATCTGGCTGGTAAGTTTAACATTTGGAAGGATAAAAGTCTGTTTGGAACATTTACAGTAAGATCTATTGTTAAAATCAGTTGCTTACCTGGCTTCCTAGATAAGAAACTTCTGATATGGTTCCTACACACGCCATGCAGGCAACTGAAGTTGGGCCCCTCTGTTGGGAAGGAGGAATTTTGCAGAGTGAACCCACTTCTGCAGAAACTGTGAGATGTAACTCTGTTCTTAGGGGTTGTCCCACTGAAGTCAATTAGATGACTAATTGTCCTGTCATGTGCTAGTGTTTGAAGAATTGGACACTGCTGATAATTGCAGTAAAAATGAGAAGACCTTTTTAGCAGCCCCTGCCATGACAGGACAAGGGGCAAAGGTTTTAAACTAAAAGAGGATAGACTTAGATAGAAATAGGAGAGTAAGTTTTTACAATCAAGGTGGTGAAACACTGGAATAGGTTGCACAGGGAGGTAGTAGATGCCCCACCCTTGGTCAGGTTAGATGGATCTCTGAGCAACCTGACCTAATTAAATGTGCACACTGCAGGGGTGTTGGAGTAGATGATGTTTAAAGGTGCCTTCCAACCCAAAGCATTCTATGATGGAAGTCATTTTAAGGGACAGATTAAATATAAATCACTTTAAACCAATAAACTATTTTTACATACTTTCATTTTAAACAAAATACATAATTGGTTTTCAAATAGACTGCACAACTCACAGACAAGCAGCATTTCCTACTCCAGGCACTTGCAAAGATTTTAATGTTTTATGAGTGTGGAGTTATTTCTAAATATTTTTGAGTGCTTGAGATATTTTGTTCTTGAAAATGGAAGTGAATTAAGCCATGTGTTTAAACAGGCAGTTCAAAGACATATTGAAACAATTTCTATCAAACAAAAGGCTAACAATAAAAGGAACAGACAGTAAGTATTAAAACACAAACCATTTAAACACAAAACAATGAGAGCCAACGTTTTATCATCACTATTAGACAATCAGAAGGAACTTAAACAAGTTCTTCCTTTTACTACCATTGTCGATGTTTTGTCTAGCACTCCTTGGTTTTACCAGCTCTTCTCTCCCCTCTTCCATTCCCAAGCCTTTGTCTACAGAGTGAAGTGTTAGGAGTTGTAGCAGACAGGCACACTTCTTCTGGAACTGGTTTACTCCAGACTCTCTACAAGCAGTGTAAGTGAAATTGGAAAATCATCCCAAAATAAAACTGTTCATACCACTATGAAATGATTCACATGAAGTTGCACTACTAATTAAATGAAAAATACCTTTTTTTTCTTGTATAGACCAGACCTGAATCTTGTTGATTCTTCTTCTGTAACTAGTTCCATAGAATGTGTCTCTCTTGACCTGGTTTTAGATGTTTAGAAGTCAGATATCAAGGTGCAAGTTATTGAGTCTCACCTCTCTCTCCTTATAGTTAATTAAAAAAAAAAAAAAAGGTCAGAAAGTAACAGAAGGTATCCCCTAGTATCATCTTGAATTCCATTTTCAGATTACATGGCTCACTTTCAGTAGGAGCCTGTTTATATGTACACCTGTGAGAGTAGACATGATGATTAAATTGGAGTTAGCATCTGTAAGGGAATCATAACAGGCTTAAAACACATTTAGGAGAGCCTGGAAAGCATCCTAGAGGCTCATTCTAAAATAAGCATCTAGGACGTGATTCAGCTGGTCCAGATGTACCCTAGACATGTGTCCAGCATCCATTTCAGATGCACGCAGGTATCTCAGACATCTGCATGGGCTGGTAGATACAATACAGACCTGTTTGTCCTACTTGTTTCAGGAGAGGCAGCTGTAGGCCAGATGGCACAGCCTAGGGCATCTCAACTGTCATTCAATGTCTATGTTTAGACAGCTGAATCGTGCCCCAAGCAACTTGTCTGCTGAATTTCTCACTGGATCCTATTGACTAAACCTCTGTTGACAGTAGTGGGAGCTTAGACAAGTGGCCCATATGTGACACCTATATACTGTAACCACAATTTAGATATCTTAGACTCAAATTGAATCCTACCTATCATTTTTGGATGAGATTCATTCTGCCCCTCAATTTGATCTTGAATGATAAGATCATATTGACCATATGCCTATAATAGCTTTCTCTGCAGTCTGCGTTTTTCCTACCTTGATTATGATGTGCTGCTGCTTAAATCAGTTTGCTTTATCATTCCCTTTAATCATATAGAATCATAAAATCTAGATTCCTATAGTCTGGAAAATATCTTAAAGATCATTGTGTCCAACTGTTAACCCAGCACTGCTAACTCCAGCACTAAATCATGTCTCAGCTTCACGTCTGCATGTCTTTTAAGTACCTCCAGGGATGGTGACTCAACCACTTCCCTGGGCAGCCTGTTCCAGTGCTTGACAACCCTTTCTGTGAAGAATTTTTTCATTATGTCCAACTTAAAACTCCCTTGATATAATTTGAGGCCATTTCCTCTTGTCCCATTATTTCTACCTGGGAGAAGAGACTGATGCCCACCTGACCACAACCTCCTTTCAGGCAGTTGCAGAGAGCAATAAGGTCTCCCCTCACCCTCCCTTTTTTCATAATAATAAAACCAACCAGTTCCCTCAGCTGCTCCTTATAAGACCTGTGCTCTAGACCCTTCCTCACCAGTTTACTGCCCTTTTTTGGACACTCCCAGCACCACAATGTCCTTGTGGTGAGTGGCTCAAAACCAAACATGGCATTTGAGGTGTGGTCTAACCAGTGCCAAGTAGAGATGGACCATCACTTCCCTACTCCTGCTGGCCACACTATTCCTGATATAAGCCAGGTAGCCTTGGCCACCTGGGCACACTGCTGGCTTATATTCTGTTGTCTGTCAACCAGCATCCCCAGGTCCTTTTCCATTGTGCAGCTTTCCAGTCACTCTTCCCCAAGCCTGTAGCCTTGCCTGGAGTTGTTGTGACCCAAGCACAGAGCCCACCACTTGGTCTTGTTGAACTTCCACACCATTGGCCTTGGCCCATTAATGCAGATTGCTCTCTAGAGCCTCCCTACCCTCAACCAGATCAACATTCCCACCTCACTTGGCGTTGTCTGCAAACTTACCGACAGTTCCCTCAATTCCCTTTTCCAGATCATTGATAATTTTATTAAACAGAACTCACCCCACTACTGAGCTCTGGGGAACACCACTAGTGACCAGCTGCCAAACAGATTTAGCTTCATTCACCACCATTCTTTGGGCCCAGCCATCCAGCCAGTTTTTAATCCAGCAAAGTGTATGCTCAGAAAACCTTTGTTATTGTACTTCCTGTCCTGTGTTCTGTTCAAATTCAAGCCCCAGATATGTCCATCAAGAATAAACCAGAGTCTGCATAGGTGTGAAACAGCATCAGGACCCAAATTCAGCCTCTTTAACTAGGCTGGGGTCAATGCCCACAGATGCAGAAGATGTGGTGAAGTCTGACCCCTGCACAGACATTCCATTGTGATACAAATGTGTGGCTTTCATGATAAAATAATGCAATCTAAAAGCATAGTAAGCATTATTATTTTTTTTTGAGCTAAGCTGTCTGAAGCAAATCACAATGTGGGGAAGCAGGGTATGAATGTGTTGCTGACCACTGCCTTGCATATGTCTTTGCTTAGGATTTTTCACATAACAGCTGTTGCCCATATTGCTTCCAAAACCTGTCCCTTCACCTTCCAACCCTAAAATCAGCAGACACAGTGTTTTATTGTTATGTTGCCTTCTGGCTTCTTCTCAACACCAGACTCTGCACCTTTTTCACTATGCTCTCTCACCTGATAAAAAGCATTCTTTCTTATTTTTATTCTTTACTTGATTTTGCAATTCTGACCTCTGTTCCACCATACACATAAATTAAAAACCACTAACCCACATACATAGTTTAAGTAGAATGATACGTAAAGTCAGGGGGTGCCTAAAAAGGCATTTTTTCCTCTGGTCCTTCACCAAAAACTGTTTCTTCCCTTTTTCTTTTTTAAATCACACATTAAATTTTATCCTTCAGTCCTAATCTTGCAAACACATAAGAAAATACAATCTCGTCACAGCTCTCATTTGAAACCAAAGAGATCATTCCATGTGTTTGCAAGATTATTCCTTATACATTCATAGAATCATTTAAGTCAGAAAAGACACAGAAGATCATCCTTGAGTATGTTCACCTTCTTACTAGTCTGCAGAGTGCTATGTGAATTTTGAATTGAGTTCAGCACCTGCAAGATTTATCTTAAAAAACTGTCATCAGAGGAAAGGACCCTTAGCTGAGCAATAGCAGGTTAAAAAGGACACAGATTGAGATGCAATAGTTGTTATTTCTAATCAGCCCTGATGTGAAGGAGTGAATTTCATTCTCTTTCCTAGCAGTTGGCAGTTTCACCTTGTGACTTTGTGTCTTATACAGTTAGCAGAACAGAATGGCAGATTTACTTGTGAAGTTATTGTAAATGTTATTCATAACAAGCTAATTTGTTGTTGTTCTGCTAAACTGGAACTCTTGTTTCTCAAGGGCATTTACTCATTGTGATTGTGAACCGTTGCATTCATGTTTTATGTTTGGCTAATCTAGTGAGCTCTGTAACCTGATTTGTCCTCTTTGAGAGAGTGGTGTGATAATAACTCAGCCCTGAAGGGTGGGGTTACAGTCTGAAGTCTCTCAGAAAAGAAAATAGATGGTATTTACCTCAGGCAAAATTACTGATGTTACACCATTGAAGTTTGGCTCAGTACCAAACAACTCATGAAGAAAAGGCCCATGGCATAAAGAAAAAAAAAAAGCCAAATAACAGAAACACCTCTTGCTGATAAATCTATATGCATGAACATAAAGGCAACGAGGGCATGTAAAGATGTTGCAGATATCTTGAGAGTTTTTCTGTGATTTGAAACTACCCCTGCTAGCAAAGCTATTTCCTTAACGAAGTCTCAAGAACCGTGAGAATAAAATCTATAATCTTTATTCAAAAAAGAGGCTGCTGCTTTGACTTTTCTTCAGTTGTATAACTACATAAAACTGACTTGCATTGTGTTAGATCTGTGTGCCATGTGGCTGTATGTTATAGAAGCAAGAAGTGACACAGAGCCATGGAGGCAGAACAAAGGAATGAGCACGAAGGACAGGGAGCATGGAGCTACACCCAAAGCTTAAGAATCAGATCCGAATGAGAGAGCATATGCTGGATAAGGCATCCTCCAGCCCTTATTTCAATGGATGTTTTTGCTTTGTGAAGGACATTTTGATCCACTTCAGCAGAAATCACATAGCAAGCAGCACATCTCCTATTGTGGGTAGCTTTGTGCACTCTGTCACCCTCAGAAACTATCTGAAGGGTGGTGTGAACCAACAAGACAGGCATGATTGTCCTCACACTCACTAAAAACATTAAGTAATTGATTGCTAAATAACTAAGCATACTGAGTTCAATTTAAGCTGAAATAGTGAAGAATAATAGGAGGCATTCATTTAACCTTAACTGGTTCTGAGCCCTAGGATTTGGCATTAAAAAAAAAATCATAAATTCTGTTTATGTCCTGTGACAGACATTTCAGGAGTATCCAGACTGCACGTAGAAGTGAGCTAACTAACACAAGCTAGCTGCTAAAGTTTAGAAATAACCTGCTTGCTCCTCACTTCCCCATCAGAGCCAAGGGTTTGACAAAGTCTTTTTGACTGCGCGTCTGGGCTGCAGCCGACAGCAGCACAGGACATGAGCCTGTGTGTAACATAACTGGTTTCAGCTGGCTTGTGGAAAAGTGCCTTGAAAATATAATTCCCAATACTTTATTTTCCCAGCTAAGGATAACAGAAGTGACAATGATTACATGATGTTAATGTGATATTTACAACCTGCCTACTAACTAGTCTAAATTGCAGCCTCGTGTATGTGGTTCTTGCACATTTCCAGGCTGGGTCTAAAGACCCCAATTCAGGTAGGATGGGTTTGGTGTAAAAAGTAAATTCATTACTAAACTCAAGAGTTAATCTGAGCCCAAGCACAACCCATTCCTTCAGTTTGTCTTCAACCCAGTGTGAATGCAAAACAAGTTTGAGCTCACTACATGATTAGAGCTATGTTCAAACAGAAATGTGGGAGTACCTACTAATCTTTGGTCTTAAATAATCTCTTTCTTCCTATAGCTCCTGGTTCACTGTGACTTGGAAATCTGTTTTTCATGCTGCAACCATTCCTGTGTTTGTTAAAATAGCAGGAGGGAACAGTCCAGTCTTCACTGGTATAGTTTTAGATTGGTTTTCTATTGAGCCTGCCCAGAGAGGTGGTGAAGTCACCATCCCTGGAAGTTTTTAAAAGACATGGAGATGAGGTGTTTGGGGACATGGTTTAGCAGTGGCACTGTCAGTGTTAGATTAATGGTTGGACTCAATGATCTTAAAGGTGTTTTCCAACCAAAACAAATCTATAATGATTCTATGATTCTATCTTTTCTAATCAATATTTTATTATATAGGACCATTTTCTGGTCCTAGATTTATTTGATTAAATGCCTGATCCTTTCCATCTGCCTGAGTTCACATCCACGAGACTATGCCCCACTGTTCAGCTGTATAGCTCCCTAGCTTTTCAGTATTAGAAAAATGATTGAAAGTCCAGGACAAATTTACACTTAGTGAAATAGCTGTGGTGTCTTTTAATAAGATTATATGCTTGCATCAAGAATAAGATTTTACAACAAGAACACAGTTATTTTTTTTCCATCCAATGTACAGAAGATCCAGAGATCTTTCCAGTCCTATGCTCCTTAACAAGGAAATCTGTATCCTTTGCTCCAGGATGCAGACTTTTTCTGTGACATCAGCATGGGTTCTTCATTTCACTTGGCTTTTCTTTTTGGCATATATGACAAAACTTAGCAGATTCACCAGTGCAAAAGACAGATACAGAATGAAGTACTGTTCAAGCCGTTTGCCTTCCAGATTTCCAGGAAACTTCAGCTCTATTTGTTTTAGCTACTTCATTCTGCCACTCAGAGTGTTTCATGCAGGTAATATTTATTCCCAGATAGTGTCTGGTTTTCTTCAGAAACTGCTCAGAGCCAAGGGCTCTGACAGAGATCTGCTTTGTCTAGAATCTAGTTAATGATCAGCTTCTGGATAATGGAGGACAGCTAATTTCTAGTCGTGCCCACTAAAGGGGCTAAATTCACTTGATAAGACCTTTGATTTAATAGGATTGACCCAAACAATACGGACCTTGCAATTTTAGAAGTAATCATGTTACTGTATTTAATAGTAGTTAGATTTCCACAGCTAATAATAAAGTAACTTATGTAGTAGCTTTGAGCTAGCAAGCAATTCCAGGGACTCTGTAGGGATAACTTCATATTTTACACATCACTGTAAATGTATCTCTTGGAGAAATGTCTTTCCTGGACTGCCCCGAGAGTCCGAATCTATTCAAGTCAGATGCTCAGCTCTATAGGTTATCCCTTTGTCAGATTGAAGATGGACACTAAGCAAGGGTTTGATGGGCAGATTTTGGGTCATTGATTCTCTGTCTCTTTTTTTAATTAGCTGCCATAAGTCTTTTAAAGCTTCGCCAATATTCCTTTTCCCAAGACACTCACACATTTAGGATATGAACGCAAATAGGCCCAGAAGGGTGGTAGGAGCTTCCCTTCAGATCACATTAATAATGGGGCAGTCTTCAGGAAGCTTGTAAATGTAGAGGTGCTGCATTTAAATGCCAACAAAATGTTTTGTTTTATGGCAGCTAGTTGGATTCAGGGGTTAGAGCTACTTGGCAGCTCTGCTGCAATTTATAACCCTGACACACAGCAAGGTGCCACTGCCAGGCATCTCCTCTGTGCTGCTGGTTCATCTCTTTTTAATGACAGTGAGATGCAGTACAAGTGTACAGGGCTGCAGCACATGGGGATACAGGGCTGAGCTAGGAACGAGAGCCTGAATGGTGAATTACCTCCTTGCAGAGACTGCAGAGAAAAAGGAGTACACGTTCTGAATGAGAGGAGGTACAAATGCATTAAAAATGCATCTCCTCATTACAAATGCATCCTTCAGGTAAGATTCAGCCTATGTTACTTAGTGAAATGAAGCAGGCAATACGTGTGATTTCATTTCATGTGTTGTGCTTGATGGCTTGTTTGTTTTCAGCTTGTGTGTGTTTCCTTTGCATTGGATACCACACTCAAGCACAAGCATTTCTCTTTCATGCTTCTTGGTATTACACAGGTATCTACCACTTTCCCACAAGACTTCAAGATCTGATTCAAAACATGATGCTGTGTGGTTGGATATTAACTGCTTCACAGTGGTATGGACTCTCAAAGGTATAGGCTTACCCCATACACTTCACCACAAATAACAACACTAACTATCAATGAGATGAGAAATATTTCATCTTTTTCTCAGCTATCGTATCCTTACTCACCACACTTTGTCCAGTTCCCCAAAATCATGGGCATCTGCACAACCTTGATTACAAGTTCAGTAAAATTTGAAGTCCATGATTCACACATTTAAATGATTCACAGGTGGAGAGCTCTTTTTCTGTTAAGCCCAGTCCACTGCTGTGTTTGGGTTTTTTTTCCTTCGGTAGGGTAGACCTCAGTTTCATAAAGAGAAGCTGCTCTATCTCACAGAGGCACAGATGCATCCTGCAGCTGAGAGCAGCTGAAGCTACCTCCACATGGCCACACACATGCATGTGCACTGCATACAAGAAACTGGAAAGGACCACTTCAGCATCCCTCCCACGTATCCCCAAATGAGCAGCATTTATGGAATTTGCATGAGCCTCAGGGGTCTGATTCTACACAAGAAAGGTAGGTCAGGGCCAAAATAGGTGCCTGTTTCCACAAGCCTGGTGCAGAAGTTTCCAAGGTAGAGTGGGGAACAACTGTAGAGCTTATAAGTCTGGAGGATCTTAAGCCAGTGGAAAATGCCTGAGAAATGGCCTTAAATTACAGCAGTTCCTGTAGCTGCTCTGAGTTATGCCCAGTGATGTGTCAGTCGCTGGAATGTGGTCAGTAATGGAGTGAGCACACCTTTCCCTGTCTCCCCTGCTTTCTCATTTCTCAGAAGACTCAAGAGTCTCTCATTCTAAACCTCTAGTGTTGTTAATAAAAATAAAGATCAATGATTAACTACACATGCTAAGTTTTACTTACTGGAGCATTTAAAAATGCTGAGAATGCAGTTTCTCAGTCTGTGGGTTGAAGCAGTTGATGAGGAGGGGGAGCAGAAGCAGCAGAGCAAACATCGAGTGGTGCAGCAGGAGCAGGAGTTGCTGCCTCCTCAGCAAGCTGCAGTCACCACTGTGCTGAAGGCATCATAGGTTGGTGGGAAAGCTATACCCCAACATGTGTAAGATACATCAAGGGCTATCAGAGTGTGGCAAGCCTCCATACAGGAACACTGTCTTTCAGTGTTTTTTCCTAGAAAGCAGATGAGGAAAGGAGACAAGGGTTTTGCAACCTGGATCCCAGTTCTGTAAGAAAAAGAAAATTAGGCTGAGGAAGGAATGACAACATAGTGCAGCATCACTGATCAAGGTTATGCTAGAAGGGTGACATCAAAGTGGGAGGGTCTTCACAGAACATTTTTAATTTTCAGAGTGCTATATTCTCCATTCCTGTGTCTGTTCAATTTCCTTTCATGTCATCATCCACACTCTACATTTAACTAGAAGCTAATTCTTGCCAGCTAACAAGGAGAATTATTTTGGTAATTAGGGGCTCTGGATGGCTGTGGCACCATCACTGTGATCTAAAGCTGTGAGTCCATGGGATCCCACTGATTAAGGCACCAGATATCTCTTCTTAACCTGAAACCATTTTCTGTGAACCATGTTGCTGCCCAGGTTCAAGGGTCTTTGAAGTACATAGGCTTTTACATCCCATTTATAATGTACTCAGTGAGAAGCCGTTAAAAAATGATAGGGTAGATGTTGCACAAAATTGGAAGCACTGAGCACAGATAATACTGAAGGAGATATTGAAGGTACTGCAGTTGAAATCAAGGGTAAAATTAGTATGTTGAGGTTGGAAGGGAACTCTGGAGGTCACCTTGTCATTGAATCATAGACTCATAGAAGTCTTAGGCTGGAGGGGACCTTAGAGTCATCTAATCCAACCTCCTCGCCATGGCCAGGGATGCCTCTCAACTAGAATAAGTTTCTCAAGTCCTTAAGTTGCTCAAGGTCCCTGTGTTATCTGTATTGCAGGAACTACCTTAAAAATATATAGAAAAAGGTCTCAACTTCTTCTGTGGTGGCAACAAATGAATGATGTTAGGCATTTTTCATGGGAGTCTGAAAAAGAGCATTTACTTATGTCTGGGTGAAGACTTAGGTACAGTAACTACAGAGATCTTAAAATATTCATAAAAGGCAATGAGTTGCCGCGTTAGAGATCATTTTGATGTACAAGCAAACATTCACTGATGATTTAGAGTATTTATGCTTGCCTGTATATTAATGATCATGACTGGGTTAAATTTATTTGACCACAGTGCTGCTACTAACCAGCATTACATTTTACCAAGCTTTAAATAGTATTTTTTTTAAACGTTGAAAGTAATTGGCAACATTATAGCCTGAAATGTATATAGAGAACAAGCAATGCTTTTAGAAAGCACACAAGGAAATGTTTAAGAATGAGTTCTTGTATGCGAAGTAAAAAAGCTGTGATTGAGCACACATGAAAAATGCAATAGATTAAAAAGTTGAAAAGTGATAAAAAAATTCTCAAAATCAGTATTTAGAGGAAGGAAGGAAGGAAGGAAGGAAGGAAGGAAGGAAGGAAGGAAGGAAGGAAGGAAGGAAGGAAGGAAG
>JAABPQ010133370.1:0-12787 GCA_033439865.1 Alcedo quadribrachys | reverse complement strand
TCTGGAGACACTTAAGACCCGCCTGGATCTGTTCCTGGGTGACTTGGTCTAGGTGATCCTGCTCTGGTGGGGGGGTTCGACTAGGTGATCTTCGAGGTCCCTTCCAACTGCTAATATCTATGATTATAATAAAAAATATCATTATTTCCTCTGGCACTAGTTCTGATTTTGTTTATGAAGTGTATCATTAAAAACATTCCTTCATAAGAATGGTTACATTCAGGTAACATGATTTTAAACTGGGTTTTAAAACAAATCTCCAGGAATGATGACATCATAAAAGACTGAAATAGTTGTCAATCCTTATTAAATGGAGGTGCTTCTGAAGCCAATGTAAATGTCTGCTTACACAAGCAGTTAATTGTTGCCATAGGATTTTGTCCCACAAGATCTGCTTTATTGTAAAATAAAGCATCCTGGGTGATGAATACATATGTACAGAGAAGTCTTAATCTGACATATTTACCATGGAATTCCTTGGCATACCCAGAGCAGCCAGCAAAGAGATGTTACTCAGAAGAACAATCTCAGGTTTTTGCTATATATAATTTTATAGATAAAATGAATGGGTTTTTTACTGGTTATATAGGGTGACTGCAAAATCTGTGATTCAATGAGATGCATAAAATTGAGTGATAGGAAACTCCTTGTTTCCGCAAAACATTTTAAAGTAAAAGTGCAATTAAACCATGGTCATCACCACAATAGATCTCACTATGCAAGTCGCAGATCACAGCTGTTACATTTTCAAGATACCTTAATAATGCTGTTTTATTTCTGCTAATTTTCAGTACATTAATGCAAAATTTTAAATGGATTCATTGCTTAAAGCACACCAAGTGCTTGATATAGCAAAAACAAATGGAAAAATCACTAATAAAAATTGGTCAGTTTGAATGATCATTTAAAATTCTGAGTTATGTTCATGGATTATTTTTATATTATTTAACAATAACTCCTCATTCTTCAGTCCTATAGTGAACCAGTATTTTTAAGCTTTCTTTTCCAAAATGAAAAATGATCTCTAAAAATATTACATCTATCTAGCAACACAAAGCAAAATAACTATACATTTTCCTGTAGTAAAGAATTGTTATGTTGCACTAGTGCATCTGCAGATATTCCCACAGGAATCTATCTTATTTACATGCCAAAAAACGGTGTTCCATTTTTATTTTGTATTCTGATTGCTTGTCTTAGCTAACCCTGGCAGAGTTATGATGTGTTTGCACTTACTTCTGGAAGACATGTTATCTAGCCTTAGACAGTACAGAAGAGCACTGCTGAACTTTCTCTGCTCTCATTTCTTCATTGTAGCTAATACTTTTTGTCTTCACTCTTATTGAAAAGTGTATTGATCTGACAACGACAGTAAAAACAGACACTGGTGATATTGGTGTTGGGAATGTATGTGTACACTGTCTCTTCAGCTCCAACACAATCCTTAACATTTTTTTCTGTCATTTGCTTTAGATGCCCTCAAAGTAACCTGGGTAGGGAGGTTGAATTCTTTACACCTCCTGGACAGGGTGCTCAGAACAGTGGATGCCATCAACACGCTGCACTCAAAGAGGAGAGAGAAAAAAAGGGATTGGAAATATTGTCACCCTGACCCGAATCACAAGCCAAGCAGGGCGAAACTGACATCAGAATTTGTGCCACTAGAGGCCAATAGAAAATTTGCTACCTGCCTAGAGCAAAAAGAAAACAGGACATTTTGAAGGCACAGTTCTTCCCTTGTAGAGCTTTCAGGTCTTCACAGCTACGTGAAAACAAATTATAGCAAGTTTCGTGCCTCTGCCTTAGACTGACCACATTGAGAGGAGAAGGAAAACAACCAAAACAAATGAATTATTTTCTATTTAATAAATAACTTGGCAAAATAAAATTAAGAAAAATGTTTACTGGGGATTTTGGTACCTGTTAAGATGACATAAAGTAAAAAATTCTCCATTAAAGGTAAATCTTTTAGTTGACTTGTTTCTCTTAGTTTCCTTTCATCCCTTCAATGCCCTCTGGCAGGGCCTGCCAGAGTGTAATAAAAGTAATAAAATGTTTTTAGTTAATAGAAGATCAGTATTTGAAAATTAGCTTCATTTTTCTTTTGCTTCACAGAATGATCTGTGATGTATTTAGTCAACACTAACACCTGCAAATCAAAATGTTAATGTAAGCAAAAGTGGCAAGACACAAACTTCAAACCTTGAAGTAAATACTTCAGAGGAGCTAAATTCTTCAGTGACTTACCAAGCAAATCAAGACAGGTCTTGAATTTGCCTTACTTGCTCATAAGGCTGGGGTTTTAGACAGGTCTGAGTAGTCTGCAGCACCCCAAGTGGGTGAACTCTAACAAGGGAGCTGTGCTTTGCCTCTTTATAGGACATTAGGTTTGTTTTTTTTGTTTAGATTATTTGTAATTCATATTCACTCTTAGTAAAGCCTTATTGTCTGTCTCACCCTTGATTGTTAAATGTTTGTTTCTCATTTTTCTTCCCCATACAAAAAGATTTTAACTGTCAGATGAAAACAAGAATTTGAAAAGCCACACAATAAAAATTTGGTGCACAATTATGTGATCAAAAAGCAGAACAATTCATCTGACAATAAATCTAGTGTATGCATTTTGTAAAGTTTAAGACTTTTAAGAAAATTTTATGTCTTCAGGGAAACTAAAGTCTAGAATTTCCCCTTTTTCTCTGTTTACTAACTTTTGGCTTGGTTTTTATTTTAGGACAAGAGAATATTATTTAAAATACATAATAAAATATCAAACAAAATGTCCTTAGGCGAGTTTTATTTAACTTGAAGCTTTGTCATTCCCATGTGCCTATCAAGTGATACAGTTTTCATCCTTTTCTTCATTACGTTTCTTTCAAGTTTCAATTTGCAGGAAAGAGAAGATACCACAGTGTGACAATCCTTATGCTCACAAAGGTGGAACATCATCCCTTCAACATGACAGATCTAGTCAACTGTTGATTACAATTACAACCCAATGAGATTTTTTTTGCTTGTTTCTCCAGAAAAAGTTATGGCAGCACCGTGTTAGAATGATTTATCTTATATACACACTTATTTGTAAGGCATTAATGTTAACCAAATAGTGTGTATTACCTATATACATTATATCATACCGTCATGCACCTGTTGTCTTATCTATGTAGCATTATACAATGAGATCAGAACTTCATTTGAGAGATATTCCTCATAATTATTAACAATGGAAATCCGTAAGGATTTCTGAATATAATTAATGTCTTCCGGGCTTTTTCAGAGTTCCTTTTAACTGGTTAATGGATTAAATTGGAAGCCCACAGTGTAAGTTTTTCCTTACTTGGTGAGTTGTTCATTGCTGTACCACTGATGTTTTCAACATCTGGAATTATAGTCATGTTTACCATACATCACCCTAGCACAGCATATATTGTGCAAGAATGTCTTGTTGGATAATTTTGCTTAAAAAAAGTATTACCGTATTATCTTCTCCCTCGGATTCAGTGTAGAATAAACATTCAGGGGAGATAAACAGCAAAGCATACATACACAGATGTGCATGCACATGTGTACATCTATTTTGAACCTGATGGGTGTTTACAAAACATTCTGATGAAGTCTAAGACATTATTTGTTCTTGTAAAGCTGCTTATTTTCGATGAGGATAACTTCAGTATTGTAATTTTTTTAAATTTTTTATTAGATAAGATGTTTTAAGAACTGATAAAAATAATCTTTGTATTAAGACTGAAAATTTACATGTAGTCTTATAAGAAAAATATTTTTCAAAGAACCATTTATTCACCAGATATTCCTCCCTTCAGTTATGGCAATAGCATTACCTCCCAACATGAAATGTGTTCAACGTTCATAGCATTGAGGAGTTATTTTAAGTGCTTGTCAAAGGATTTAAGAGGGTTTGTCAAAGGAGAGTAAAATAATTTCAGAGAGGCATGAAAATTTTTAAATAAAGCTGGAAAAATTTACTCTACAAACAGTTGAAGTCAAGGATTACAGCAGAGCTTGCTGTTAGGTGTGGTCTTCCACCATACTTCATTAATGGGACATCATGTATTATCTTTCAAATAGACTTGAATTATGAAAGAAATGTTAAATTGGGTGTGCACTTATGCAAATAATCCTTCAGGTCATTCAGGTGGTAATAAAGTCATCTTTCCTGCCTCCAACAATGAATGACTTGTAATAGAAAATATCCATGTGTTTGTGAATCTATGTTCAGTGCACACTCAAATGAGCTGTTGGTCCTGCTAGAGATGCTATGTTTTCCTTAGAATTTTCTCATATAAAATGTATTACCTGAAGGAATTTGCTTAGCAAAATATATTTTCATTTCCCAATTGAAAACGTATTGCTGCTGCTTAAACATACGTATGGATAAATGTTTTGTTGCATTCTCTGGACATCAGTGCGTAAGTCATATCTCTGGTTCTTCGTACAAATTGTTCAAAGCTTCTGAAAGATAGATTTGTCACTGAGGTTTAAGTCTAATTAAATAAGCATCTTGGAAGAGAATAATTGATCTTGTCTTTGGCCACTGTCTTTTAGAAAATGTTCTGTTTACATAATGCAGTGGAAAACAGTGGAGAGCTTTCTGACTGTGTGAGGGAATTTCTGCAACACAGCTCTGGAATGACTTAACAGTTCCAATTTTTAAGTGAGTAGACACATAATTAGTTTTGACTTGGCCACAGTCAGAATATGTTGCTCTTAAAACAGATTTGAACAGCTTAATAATCTATAGGAAAAAAAAAAAAAGCGCTACCTGAGATAATTATTTTGGAAACTTATTTAAGTATTTAGAGGCACTGAGAAATTTAAGGAACTAAATGTAAGATGTATTACAACATACATCCATTTTGTTGATTTTGGTGCAATCTGATAACACTCCCTTTCTTACTCCCTGAGTTAATTAAATTATTATCTTTTTTTTTTTCTTTTTTTTTCAAGTCCTTCAACATTGTAGCTACAGGTTATATATTAGGATATTAGGATCTTTCAAGTTTGACAAAGACCTAAGCACAATACAAAAAGAAAGGAAAAAAAAAAAGGAAGTTTGCAAGGTTAACTGTCTTGTACTGGAACATGATTCTAAGCCTATGCAGTTCAGAGCTACACATACATTTTTAGGCTGGCATTATGTCATGGATGGAATACCTGTGTGAAAATTTGGTAGAAATGTTTTTGAGTAAATATTTGCTGCAGGGATCAGTACAGAATAATGAGAATCAGTACAGAGCAAGTGGAAGAGTCCTTGGCCAAATATGATAAACCTCCCACCCATCACTGATCCTTTAGAACTGGATGTTGACCACTCCCATGTGCTTATCTTCTGTTTTTCAGGAGCAAAATAGCTGACTTCTTCAGAAATTAGAACTGTCAGAATTAATTGCCATTAATTCCTTCTCTGGTTTAATGAAGCGAGAATAGCAAGAATTTGTAAGAAGAAGGTGGAGATGTAAAGTTCTGTTGCCTTTTCAAAATGTAGAGTAGGCTGACACCGATTGACAGGTTTTCTGGTCCATCTGATGGATTGTACAACTATCACTGCATTCAAGAACTGATCTAGACTGTTCCTAAACCCAGATCAACTGTTGACACTCAAAGTCTTGTGCCCAAGAGTTTTGCTTCTTGTGCACAGGGTTTCTTTTAATTTTTATTATTTAAACCTCCTTTTATTTCTCTTCAGTTTGGACCTTACTGGGTTAGTATACCAAGTTCTACTAACAGATGACAGAAAACCAGTCATTTTCTGCCATCTATTGTCTATTTATTATTGCTGGTCACTCTACCCTCTGTCTTCTCTTTTCCAGGCTGAAAAAGTACAACCAACTTAGTCATTCCTGATGAGAAAATTTTCCATAACTTTGACCATCCTTATCACCCTGATCCTCTCTGAACGTCTCCTAGTACCACTGCACAGTTTTTGAGATGAAGCAAACTTCACAAAGTATTTAAGAGGTAGGTGAGTCCAGATCTGGTCTTCCCAGTTGAAGAAGGACAGGGAAATGCTAGAGAGAGTCCAATGGAGATCTATGAGGATGATGAAGGGACAGGAACATCTCTCTGTTGAGGAAGGGCAAGAGCCCTGGTCCTGATCTTTACAGTGAGGGTGACAGACTCTGGAACACGCTGCCCAGAGAGGTTGTGGAGTCTCCTTCAGACACTTTCAAAACCTGCCTGGCTATGTTCCTGTGTGGCCTGCCCTGGGTGATCCAGTGTTGTCATGGGGCTTGGCCTCTAACTCCAGAGGTCTCTTCCAACCTTTCTTTGACTATGATTCTCTAGCAGTACCTAACTAAAATAAAGTCTTGAAGTAGTGGGGTTCTTTGCTGCTGAAACTTCTAATGATGGACCCAAACAAAAATATGTACCTAATTATTCTTTTTCTTCAGCATTCACCCAGTAAAAGTCCTAGATTCCAGTGCTCAGTTCCAGTGCTTGTTTATGCTCATTGCACTTTATCCAGCAGTTGAGAAGTACAAGATGTGTAAGAACTCCCTGAAGCAAACACATTTTCCAGCAGAGATGTTATATTTAGAGCCATGTTCTCTATTGTCTGCTTCTCTTTCATTGCTGTGCTGTGAAATGATTTAGGCTACTCTTGTTATGCATGGTGCCAAAATCAGTGTTGTCTTTATACACTTAATTTTGCTCTGTGTATATTTTCTTAGTAGGGCCCTGTGGGGAACTTTGATAAGTGGAAGCCTGTTCAGGGCATTTTGAATTATTTTACTTCTGCCTAATATGTGCAGAACAGCTGAAGTAACACTGTCTTCAATATATCCAGTAATGCAGCTTTAGTTGCTTTCATAATTAATGCAAATAGAGGCAGCAATGGCCTAATTTTTCAGGTTGAGATTCTGTGGGTTTTATTTCTTCCTATGATTTTGTCCAAATTCCCCATTAATATCTGCTTGAACATGTTCCTATTAATCATTAATTGAATTTAAGCTTATCCTTGAATTTCCTCTTGTATTTTTGGAAACCTAACTTCTTGTGCTTCACCTCCCCATGTAGAAAATGAGTGCACCAGATGAATGCACAGATTCTTTGCATCTATTTACTACCAGAAAATAACACAAATAATAATGATTCCTGTTTTTGTTTTGCACAATACAGCACTTTTTAACAGTTCAGAATTTTCAGTGCATTGTTTTTGCTGTTTAGAAAACAAAAATAATTTAGGTTAAAAGAAATGTGCTGTTCTATTAGTTCTTTCATGGGGATTCAAAACTGTCATGATGTCGTTTTGAGGTGGACTTTCTTGTCTTGGAATGAGGGTTTCATAAAAAGAGTTGATGTTGCAGCATCCAACACATTTGTTCCTGTTCAATATATACACCAACCATCTCTCATTCTGCACACAGATTTCTAATGCTCTTTTCTGTTCCACCTCTAATTTAAATCTTTATTCATACTCATATCCTGAATGGTCCATTGATAGTGTGTTGATGTTTATCAAATTCTTGTCTCTTACATGACAATCTCTGCAGAAGAAATTGCTTCAGAAATTACTTTTAGATAATACTGATTTTCTTCTATATCTCTCCCCTTGAGTGATCAAACATTATAAATTCTGTGAATTAATTTGGTAGTCTGTTGTATATACATCCACAGTGATACTGCAGCACTATTTTAACTTTTTTTTTCCACAGCGTGAATGGAAAAATCCAAATTTTTTTTAAAGCCACAGGAAGGGAGTAGGAATAAAAACATGTGTTAGGTATGGGAAATTATGAGAACTTAGAAAGATAGTGGTTAAATATCAGGGAAGTTAAAGTGAAGGACCTGAAAGTTTTTCTTTCCATGCCTAAAGCACTGAATTAGTCTCTAGATTCTGACTTAATTTAAACATTTCTATACAGTCTGGAAAAATGTGGGCAATAATAATAATATGCAGAATGCAATGCCATTAATGATAATTAAAGCACCTCTGAGTGAGCTGGACTCTTTTCAAGCCCTGTGTCTAGCACCTGTGCATTCTGTGCTATATAGCGCTGCATTAAAAATACCAAGTCTCATTTCAAGTGAGTTTCTGCCTCTAGCTCCAGAAGCAGGAAAGCATGGTTATGGCAGCCATCCTGATTCCACCATCTATATGCTCACAGCCACTGCTGGGACATGTGTTCATGATGTTGCATTGCTCAATATATTCCTGAAAAAAAAATATATTTTTTTTTCCTTTGTAATAGAAATGCTGGTTAACAACTTTTGGCATTTCTCTGCCTTATTACAGATCACAATCTATTCTGTTGGGTTTCACTCTCCTTTTGCCTTCTAGAAGCCTAAAGCCTGGAGAAGAGGAGACTGAGAGGGGACCTTGTCAATGTCTATAAATATGTTAAGGGTGAGTGTGTGGAGCCAGACTCTTCTCAGTGTCATCCAATGACAGGACAAGAGGTAATAGGAGCAAGCTGGAGCACAAGAGGTTTAGGGTAAACACAAGGAGGGTGACAGAGATCTGGAACAGGCTGCCCAGGGAGGTTGTGGAGTCTCCATCTCTGGAGATACTTAAGAGCTGCCTGGATCTGTTCCTGGGTGACTTGGTCTGATCCTGCTCAGGTAGGGGGGTTGGACTAGATGATCTTCTAGGTCCCTTCCAACCCCTAACATTCTGTGATTCCAGAACTTTTTCCTCACCCCAGTGCTGAAGGCTGGGGTCATCCTCTGCAAAAAAAAGATATGATAAAAAGTAATAAACCCCCCGGAAGATACTAACTTCACTCTTGCTAAGTGAGGATTTGTTTTCATTCAGGTCTTGTAATTCATTAAGATCAAGTTTTCATAATATTTGAAACATTAAGTAGGGTTAAACAGAATGCTCTTTATTCCGGGTAGATGTCAAGCCATGCAGTTTATTTCTGATATTCAGATAAAATAGACACATGTATGGCTGAAATAAGGGCAGACATGCTGTACAGTGAAGATATCTAGATGATTAGTTATCTTAGCCACATTAAACTTGTGTTTAAGTGATTAAGGCTGATAAAGCTGCGTTTGAATGGTAGGCTGATTAACCTAGGACATAGAGAGCTTCTGTTTTCCTTGGATGCAAAAATATCACTTACTAGTGGCTCCATCTGGGTCAGGGCAATCCCAAGCATGGGTATCAGCTGGGTAGTGACTGGCTTGAGAGCAGTCCTGAAGAAAAGGACTTGGGGGTGCTGGTGGATGAGAAGCTCAACATGAGTCATCAGTGTGCTCTGTCAGCCCAGCAAGCCAATCCTGTCCTGGGCTGCATCAAGAGAGGAGTATGGCCAGCAGGTCGAGGGGGATGATTCTCCCCCTCTGCTCTGGTGAGACTCCACCTGGAGCTGCATCCAATTCTGGAGCCCCTAGTACAGGAAAGATATGGATATGCTGGAAAAGTGTCCAGAGAAGGGCCATGAGGATAATCAGAGGCTGGAGCACCTCTCCTGTGAGGACAGACTGAGAGAATTGGGGTTGTTCAGTCTGGAGAAGGCTCTGGGGAGACCTCATTGTGGCTTCCAGGATCTTAAGGGGAATACAAGAAAGCTGGGGTGGGACTTTTTAGGCTGTTTGGCAGTGACAGGACTGGAGGGAATGGATTAAATCTAGAGATGGGTGGATTCAGATCAGACTTTAGGAAGAATTTCTTCCCCATGAGGGTGGTGAGACACTGGTTGCCCAGAGAGGTGGTGGCAACTCATTCTTGGGGATCCAGGCTCGATGGGGCTCTAGCAACCTTCTCTAGCAGGAGGTGTCCCTGCCATTGACAGGGGGCTTGAAACTAGATGATCTTTAAGGTCACGCTTCCAACCCTAACAATTCTACAATTCTAAGACTAGACATCAGTGATAGAAATAAGGCACATCTTTTTGAGTATGAAATAATATTTGTCACAGCTTAATAATATTTCATGTGTGTTCTCAGACACTAGCAGCTTTCCCAATATGTTTCACACAGTTTCTGTGAAGATTTGTTTGGTTCAAAGAGATGAAAGTCACTAATTTATTTTTTTTTCCCCAGACTTTTAAAAACTTTTTTGCCTTTCCAACTTTTCCTTCTCTCTTTTTACTCTGCAGAAGCAGCACCAGTTAAGCAGCAGCTCCAGTCCCAAACATCTCCGTAGTTTTCATGTCTCAAAGAGAACCAGGAATGATAACATTCTCCAAATGCAGTTAGAAAAATAGGAAAGTGGTAGGTTTGCAATGTCTCTTTGCAATTCAGCAGCTTCTGTTGTGATCTAATTGGCTTCGTCTGCTTTCTTGATGTAGATTTAGTACCTAACCTTGCTTCCTTAATAAGTTGTGTTCTCTCTCAAATTTTTAATGACAGCAACATTGCAATTCATTATCTTACAAACTTTCTTAAAAAAAGAAAAGAGATGATTTCTTGAAACACTAAATTCTCAGCCAATAAAGAGTGTTAAAGTCCTTGAAGTTGATTTTTCCTGTAATATTCAGTAGGATTTTTATGATAAGGCATAGGTTTTATGCGGAAAAAATTGCTAAGACACTACTGAAAAAAATAATTGAACATATTAGCAGAAGTTGCTGCTCATAATAGCCACATGAAATGAGCATTGATAGCTTCAGTTGGGCCTTTGTGAGTTACCTGTCTTTCACAATAAGTTAGGTTAATACATGGGATGGATATACTTTGTCAGGAGCACCATTTGTTGTGAATCACTGTGGAGGGGACAGGCTAAGGGCATTAGATCAACTCGTGTCAGGGCTTTTAGGATCTAATATAGCCATTTACAGCCTTGTCCTCATGAAGGCTTTAAATCAAATCTCTATTGCTCTCTATTTCTAATGGACAAAAAATTCAGACTTTTTGGACTTGCATTCTATTTGTTTCTTTCTTTTTTTTTTTTTTTTTTCCCTTCCCCCAGAACTTTTTTTGGCACCTTAAGTACGTGATCTTCTTTTCATTTGAATCCTCATTTATGTCTAGCTTGGATTTCTCAAGATATTTTCCTTGTATGTGAAAAACAGAAAAAAAAATCACAGTTTGGAGTAGTTTTGATTTTTTTAATTTTTAAACTCCTTGCACAACCAGTTCTACTATTCTTTCATCTTATATAATATTTTATCATTTAAAAATGTTGGGTGGATTAAAATCTAAAATCACATAGTTAAGTGGTTTCTGTCTCCGATATAGTTTTTTTCCTTCAATATTATAGTTTTTATCATACAACTAATTTTGCTCCTGTGAACTCTTTGGGGAAAAAAAAGTGATTCAGCAAAGCATTTAAAATAATTTTGTGTAGGTAATTTCTTTGTCTTCTTTTTTTCCAAACAGCAAAATGTTTTTAAGAAATAACTTTTTCTTTCTTCTTTTTCTAGGTTTCTGGATTCTTCTGAAGACTATTTTTGGATAGAAATATAAAGGTAGATCATGAACATGGCATTTATCTTACAGTGAGTACACTAAAAGATCTTTTTACAATCTTTACAAGAGATAAAGTTAGAAAGTTGAATGTGACTTATGCATTTCTTAGCATTTTATTTCATGTTTTCTGATTCTTTGTGAGATCAGAATGAAAATATTTGCACTTAAAAAAAAAGTTGTAGATACTGATGTCCTATTTTTTCATAACCTAATCCATCTTTAAATGTCTGTTATTGTAATTTGTTTCACAATGAAAGAGAAACCTCAACTTATGCAGTTGGAAACAAGAAGGTGGACTATAACTATGGCAAGCCTCCTGTGAGACTTTTTTCATTGCAACTATAGCTCAGTCCTCTCTAATTTTTATTTTTTTTATTTTTTTTTCACCCCCATACCTTGGCATTATATCTGTGGCTGTAGCCTGTCGGTAGACCTTACTTCGTTCTTATGACTATTCAGTGAAACAACCTGGACTCAATTCTGTAAAACATAGAAATTAAGGTAGCTCTATTGATTTCAGCCAGTTAGATGTCACATGGAGTATTTTCTTCCATCTGTCTGTTCATCTGTCCATTTGTTGGTGGTGTTCTTCACTTATTTACACACTGAATTTATGAGAAAAATCAAGAAGGTGCCAGTGGAAAAAATGCCACAAATTTGATGTATAACTAGTACTAATGTAATTCTTTCAGTGCATCATAACTATTCTTTCCTGTTTTATTTAGTTCTTAGAGGAACTCATCCATTCACCCAGTAGATACTGAAGACTGATTTCTCTCTATTTTATTTTCCCTGCTGTGCTCTCTGATTTAGAAACATAGAATCATAGAATCATTTAGGTTGGGAAGGACTTCTAAGACCATCGAGTCCAACCATTAACCTAACAATGCCAAATCACCACTAAAGCATGTGACTCAGCAAAACATCAGTCTGTCTTTGAAATACCTTCAGGGGTGATGACTTCCCTGGGCAGTCTCTCCAGTTCATGATAACCCTTTCAATGAAGACAGTTTTTCCTAATATCCAACCTAAATCTCCCCTGGTGAAACTTGAGGCCATTTCCTCTTCTCCTATCACTTGATATTTGGGAGAAGAGACCGACCCCCACCTCTCTCAAACCTCCTTTCAAGTAGTTGTAGATATTGATAAGGTATCCCCTCCACTCCCTCTGTTTCTTCAGGCTAAACAACCCCAGTTCCCTGAGCACTTCTCACAAGACTTGTGCTTCTGACCCTTCACCGGGTTCATTCCTCTTCTTTGACATGCTCCAGCACCTCATAGTCTGTGTTGTAGTGAGGGGCCCAAAGTGTAACAGACACTCTTTCCCATGCATCTCCAAGCATCTGGAGGAAAGGAGGCTTCTCACAAGTAGTCAACATGGATTCCGTAAGGGGAAATCATGCTTGTCTAATCT
>JAABPQ010133120.1:0-12805 GCA_033439865.1 Alcedo quadribrachys | reverse complement strand
AGGACAGGCTATGGGCAAGTTGTCAGAAAGGTCTTCATTTGACGGGACATCAAATTCCAGGGGTCCACACCCCTTGAATTTGAAGGCCTAAGTATTGGGGCTGAGGGACAGGCTATGGGCAAGTTGCCAGGAAGGTCTTCATCAGAAGGGGTATAAAATTCAAGGGTCCACACCCCTTGTGTGAGGGCAATAATGATGGGGGAGGGGGGGATGGACGGAGAACCCTCCCACCCCCATGAGGTGGGACATGCATCCAAGCCTCCCCCTCCACCACTCCCCCACCCTCCAACTGCTTATAAGAAGACTGTCTTTCAGAAGGACCTAATCTCTGTTTTTCAGAGGCACCTGTGGAACAGAAGCAGGCAAGGGGGGTGCTCTCCTTCTACCATGCCCATGAACTTTCCTCCACTCACTCCCTTTACTTGGGGTTCTGTTATTCTTTTGAGAGAGGCAAGGCACAGGGCCCCCTTGATCCTGGGTGTTTCCTGTCTGCTGAATGGAGCACAAAGCATTGCTCCAGCAGTCAATGTCAATTTCACACTCCCTGATACTCCTGAGTCTTTCCACTTCAACTTGAAGCCTCAAAACCTCATCTTCAAGCTGGACTGCTTGAAGTGGACACCATATTGATGTGGACCAGTCAGCAGCAAGTTTTACTGGATGGTTTTTGGGTTTTTTTCCCCCTCCTCTCTTATTGTCATGTGCCAACAATGCAAGCTAGTGAGAGTCTGCTTCCTCTCTGCACTCAAACTGAGCGGTGCTTCCGGCTCAACCGTGTTTAAATGTCCACAACCGGCAATAGGAACAACCCCCAGCCATGTGACCCTCTCAACTGCTCTTGCCAAGACTTTCTAGCTGATTCCCACTCCTGACGGATTGCACAAGATAGGGGAAGTCCTGCCTTGCTGATTAGGAAGAAAAAGAAAAAAGGTGATGCTCCAATAGTGAGGTTTGTCGCTGTGTGCTCAGCTTTCTCACTGCACGCAAACTGTATGTGAACACAGTATATTTCACAGCTTCTTGTAATCTACAGATTTAGAATGTATACTTACTTGTTACATGAATCTTGGTATATATCAAAGCACAAAGCAGAACCATCAGCTTCTGAGTTACTACTCTCTTCTTACTACCCTTGCGCAGTCTCTTTATAGGTCTTTTTTACATGTTAACAGTTGTCACTTATGCCTAGTTAGCCACTCTGGTTGCCTTATATCTTCTTGCAAATAAATGGTACCAATATATTTTTCTCATGTGTTATGTCCTACTACTCCTCCTTAGAGATGTCTGGTTCACAGTCTCTGAAAATTAATTAATTTACTATGCAATATCCATAGACAGTTCAAGTTAAGAGTTTGCCAGTACAGCAAAGCGGAACCAGTTAAATCTTGATGATTCTCCTTATATATTGTCCCTCAAATCACCTTCAAAATGATCCCATATTACCATCCCAATTGTAACTGCTAATGGGCTAAGACAGCTTTGCTCCCTCCACAGGAACTGGCAGCAAAATCAGCCTACACAATACTCAAACAGTGTCTCAATATGTGCATAACTGAATTCACAACCAAAAAAGCTGTCAAAAATAGAGGAGAAAGGGAAATAGCAGCTGAGTTTGAAAGTGTGGTGAGACCCTTTAAAATTTTAAGTTCATTTTTACCAATTTCAGATTGTGACTATGTTAACAAACTGCACTTCAGGAAGGTTGGGATACTGCTGTCTTAAATTTAGAGACTATTTTAAGAATAGCCATATATATTAAACTTACAATATTAACAAGGTCACTCCTATATTTAGGCTCAAAGAGACAGATTGCCATGTTGATCCCTTAATTTTTTTTCAGAGATACACTTTACAAAGATACACACCATACACAATTTGTTCACTGCTGAGCTGGGCAAAATTAGTGAAAATGCAATACAAACTCCAGTAACTGTGTATAATACTTGACGTCAGAAATTTAAAACTGCACTTTGTACAGGAAACTGCACCACCTGACTCCAGAGAATATAGAAAAAGATTTTGAAGGAGTAAAAGAGTGAAAAGTGAAAACAAGAAATACATTGCCCTCTTGCTATACAGGAATTAAGACTACCCAGGTAACACCTGAATCACTCAAAACATTTTTTTTAATGTAACTTGGATGCTGGAGGTGTAGGATTTAAAGCAAGAGAAAACTGAACATTAACTAGTTGTGATCCTTTCAATTTCTCCAGCCTCTATAATCAACTGCATTTTCACAAACTGTGACAGATTTTTATTACCTTATCTCTTTGCTGAACATGCTGTATTAAGTATGACACTGTTGAAGAACTCACACTGTCCTATACAAACATCTTCCTTAAAATTATGACAAAAGCACCACTTTGCATGAATTCATATCCTGTATAATTTTACTCATTGTGATATTCAATTTATATCACATCTTTGACATTTGCAAGGTTTGGGGAAGAAAGTCTGTCATTTCTAATAGTTAGTAGTGTAAGAAGCTGAAGAAAGAAGATACACTCAAACTGAAATGAATGATACAAAGCTGATTACAATATAGTTTCAATATCAAAGTGTAAAGATACCAGTGTAAACTGTTAAGAATTAAGTATCAATATTCCAATAAAATTAATAGAGCACAAACTTTCAAATATTATTGCAAAGCATCTTAAAATCTGCATTCTTGTATCATGCAACACTATAAATGTGACAGCTTTTTTAATTCCTTCTTTATATCAATACTGTGAGTATCATTCAAAACCAAAGATAGACATGAACAGAACACAAAATAAGATCCCATAGGAAAAGTACATTAATAAATATAGTAATATTTGTAATGTTAATAAATAAAAACATTTACAGGAATTTTTCTTTTTCTCTGGGGCACAATGGTTTATTTGATGCTTTCTGTGATGTAGCGGACTACTCTTACAATAAGCTGTAATAAATTTTTCTTCAAATTCAAATCTATCTTTAATACTTAATTAGTATTTTCAGCATTATAGTCTCATATTATTTCCATGCAGTTCAACAGGGAATTTAAGCATAAAAGAATGAGAAAACTTTTCTTGAATCCTCATTTTCATGGAGATGATAAACCAGTATATATTAATCTTGGCATCTGATTGGTATTGCAAAGAAGAATGAAACTATGATATTCTTCTCAGCTAAGATCAATAACTCAAATGTTACACTTTCACAGGGAAAAAGAAGAAATATCATGAAAGACTGAAAAGTCTGCAAGAGTTTATTAATAGCTTGGATATCTTGCAATGCCATCAGTGCTTTAGAATTGTGCTTTCAAACACATAAAAATTCTTTATCTGCCTTCTACTTCTTTACACGAGTAAGAGACATAGCAAATAAAAATGAATAATTATTTCAAAAAACTTCTCCTTTAGCATCCCATGCACTGTAAGTGTCCAAAATTGAAAAGGTAAAATAAAAACTTTATTCTGAAACACTGCAACAGAAATACAGGGTAAGACCAAAGATCATTTATTTTATACTGTGACTCATGAGAAATCTTGAGCCTTTAATAAATTTCTCCTAAGCCAGAAATACTAAAAGAGATGCTATAAAGATCATCACCAGCTCTGTTGAAAAATGAAGTATCTGGGTATCGTTCAATGTAATATAAAATAGTCTTGTTAGGATAAGAAAAGTTTAATTACATTTTTAAGAAGGCTTAAACTTCTGTATGTGCATTAAAGAAAAGATAAGTTCTGCTTGGAGATGCCTTTTTATAAAAAAATATTTGAATGTAACCCAGGCTTTTAGTGAGGGCTGGAGCTGTGTTGGAAGCTGTAAACTACAGCTCAAACATGCTCCCTTATAGACTTCTGTAGCCACCATGAAATTAATAAAGTTGCTAAGGTTCCACACTAAAGAACTTTTTTACTGAACATCGCACATCTGTCATGTTTGAGGCTTTTTTACTTTTTTTTTAACATTTTTAACATTTTCTTTTACATCGCTGGGGGAGAGTAACCTCACTCAATCCCACTCCTACCAGTTTGATGCCATTACTAGCAATAATTGCCCAGAGCCTGGATAGGGATCACAGGCCGCAAAGAGAGCACCTGATCTGTGTCCAGTTTTGGGCCCCTTACTATAAGAAGGATGTTGAGGTACTGGAGTGAGTTCAGAGAAGGGCAACGAAGCTGGTGAAGGGTCTGGAGAGTTTTTCCTATGAGGAAAGGCTGAGGGAGATGGGATTGTTTATAATCTGGAGAAGAGGAGGCTCAGGGGGGAACTTATTGCTCTCTACAACTACCTGAAGGGAGATTGTAGTGAGGTGGGGGTCAACCTCTTCTCCCAAGTTAAAAGTAACAGGATGAGGGGGAATGGCTTCAAGCTGTACCAAGGGAAATTTAGGTTAGATATCAGGAAAAATTTCTTTACAGAGAGGGTAGTTAGGCATTGGAATGGACTGCTCAGGGGGGTGGTGGAGTCCCCATCCCTGGAAGTGTTTAAAAACTGTGTGGATGTGGTGCTGAGGGACATGGTTTAGGGACCCTGGAGTGCAGGGTGAACAGTTGGACTTGATGATCTTAAAGATCTCTTCCAACCAGACGATTCTATAATTCTATGAAAAGCAGCACAAAGGTCCTGCCAGTAATTCAGTTTCCCAGCTCAAATGCCTCTATCCAAACAAACATATCATGGTGAATGAACAAGAGCAGTTAGAGATGTGTACACAACCTGCAGGGCTACAATCCTGTTGGCATCACAAAGACATGGTGGCATGGGTGCTATTACTGGAGGGTTGGAATGGAAGGAACCAGGCTTTTCAGGAAGAACAGGCAGGATAGGAGGAGTTATCACGCCCTAGATCAATGATCAGATGGTGTGCATGGACCTCCACCTGGGAATGGATGAGGAACAAACTGAGAGCTAATGGGTCAGGATTAAAAGGAGGGAAAAGACAGATAACATTGTAGTAGGGGGTCTGCTACAGGCCACTTGGCCAGCAAAACCATCTAAGCAATGAGGCCCTTCATAGACGGATAGCCCTGGATCTCATGGAGAACTTCAGCCACCTCAGTATCTGTACGAGGGAATTCAGCAGGGCAGAACTGATCCAGGAGGTTCCTTGGAATGCTGGAATCGATTAGTTGTCTTAAACACCATCCCAATAGGGGAAAAACATTTCTTGTAAAGAGACTGAGTAGGAATTGTTTATTTTAACATTGTTGGCCACCAAGGAACAGCTTTGGCACTGCTGGCTGACTACCATGGAAAATGCTGTGGAAGGTCAAGCAGAAAATGCTTTGAAAGAAGAAACACCTGGTTAACAACCCCCCTATTCCTCAAACTGCATATGAACCTGGGCCTCTCTTTTGAAGATGACAAAAGTACCCCTCAGTGACAGTACTCGGCATGTGCACCAGCCACAGGATTGATGTAAAGAGGGGGCAAGGTAATGCAAAGCAGTTCCAAGACATAACTATCTCCTGAGGAAGGGACATTGACAATAAATGACATATACGCAGATTGAGAGACATAAGCTTCTCCCATCGTCAGCATCCAGCCTACGTGACACCATTGGAACATGTGGGTAGTATGCTAATCTATCCTTCTTCTTCTTTCCAACTTTGTTTTCTTCTTTTCTTCCATTCTCTTTTGCTAAGGTGTAAAAGCACTAATAGCATGCTATTGGCCACCAAGTGGCATCTTACCTTGTTTGCGTCTTCATTTCACACCAAAGGAGTCCTTGGAGTCCTTGCTTGATCAGGCCTTATAGAGTGCATTGATGGATGATAACTTCCTTCTCCAAGTGATAGATGAGCCAACAAGGAGAGGTGCTATAATTGACCCTGTTCTCACCAACAAGGAGGGCCTGGTGAGGAATACAATACTCAAAGTCAGCCCTGACTGCAGCAGCCATGAAATGGTAGAATTCAAGATCCTATGGTCAGGGAAGGGGTTGTACATCAGAATCACTACCCTGGACTTTAAGAGAGTAGACTTCAGCCTCTTCAAGGGTCTGCTTAGTAGAATATTGTGCTATAATGCCCTGGAGAGGAGTCCCCTCAAAGCTCAGAAGCAACACATCCCAACAAAGAGAAAGTCAGGCAACATTGTCAGAAGGCTTTGCATGGATTAACATGGAGGATCTGGACAAACTCAGACTTAAGAAGGAAGCTTACAGGGTGTGAAAGCAAGGACAGGTAGCCTGGGAGGAATAGACAAATTGTCTAAGCAGCCAAGAAGCAGGTTAGGAAGGCAACAGCCCAAAGATAATTAAATCTGTCAAGGGACATCAAGGACAATGAGAAAAGTTTCTATAGGTATGTCAGTGATAAAAGGAAGACTAGGGACAATATGAGCCTTCTCTAAAAGGAAACAGAAGACCTGAAAACCCAGTATATGGAGAAAGCTGAGTTCCTTGGTTTCACTAGAACAGAAACATAGGCCTGTCATGGTCTGCTTACTATTAGTAGTTTTGAAGCAGCCAGGGCAGCTGATCTGAGTTGGTTCACAGGTGTATTCCATACCATAAATGTCACAAGTTTGCTGAGGAGAGGAGGTTCTTCTTGGGCTCTGGCTCATTCTGATCCTGCTTATCCCCATCCCTGGACAAGACTGCTTACCAACTTGCTCCTGAAGACTGCTTTCCAATTTATTGCATGGCTTCACTAGGGGCAAACCATGCCTGACAAATGTGGTGGCCTTTGATGACAGGCTTATAGCACTGGTGGATAAGGAAAGAGCAGCTGACATCATCTGCCTGAACTTGTACAAAGGATTTGACATTGTTCCATAGGACTTGATTGATAAGGAACTGGCTTGATGGTGACACTCAGAGTTGCAGGAAATAGCTCAACATCCTTGTGGAGACTAGTGACAAGTGATGGTTCTCAGGGGTTGGTATTGGGAGTGGTGCTGCTAAACATCTTTGATGGTTAAGTAGATGGTGGGACTGAGTGCACCCTTAGCAAATCTGCAGATGACAACAATCTATAAGGTGTAGTTGATAATTAAGGGATGACAGAAGAATCTTGACAGCCCTGAGAGATGGCCCACACCAACCTCATGAGATTCAACAAGAGTAAGTGCAAGGTCTTGCACAATGGTCACAGTAGCTCCAAGAACAAAATCTCAAGATATGTGACTAGTGTTTTGAGAACAGCCCTTCAGAGAAGGATTTAAGAGTGTTGCTTGATGAGAAGCTCAACATGACCAAGAAGTGTGCACTTGCATCCCAGAAGGCCAATAGTGTCTTGGGACACATAAAAAAGAAGCTTGGCCAACAGGTTAAGGGAGGTGATTTGGCTCTTCTACTCTACTCAAGTAAGACTGCAACTGGAATACTGTGTTCAGTTCTGGGGCCTCAAACATAAGGATGTGGATCTGTTGGAGTGAGTCCAAAGTAGTTCCATGAAGATTATCAGAGGGACGAAGCACTTTCACTGTGAGGACAGGCTGAGACACTTGGGGTTGTACAATCTGCAGAAGAGAAGGCTATGGAGAGACCTTACAGAAGCCTTCTAGTACCTAAAGAAGGCCTACAAGAAAGCTGGGGGAGGACTTTTTACAAGGGCATGTAGTGATAAGATGAGGGATAACAGCTCTAAACTGAAAGACCGAAGACTTAGATTAGACAAAAAAAGAAGTTCTTCACTCTGAGGGCAGTGAGACATTGGAATAAGATATTCCATTGGTGAAAACGAAGACAACGTCTGGGTGGGCTGACACTGAAATGGCACCTGAGCTGTCCTGTCCCTGGATGGCAGGGGATATGGAAGGATTTGGGCAGTTTTCTAGGATTAAAACTATCATTTTTTATCACCTGGGACTTTACAGAAGAACAGGCAAGCAATCCTGTCAAATTGACACACCAACTAATATAAGGGTCTTTGCCTATCCCAGTGAATACCAGCAGCTTATCTCACTGTACTGGAGCCTGGCCTGTGCCTGTAGAGCCAGTTCAGTACTCTCAGAGGACTGTGATTGAGGTAGAGATCCAAAGTGCTCTGAGGACACCCTGGTTGAGAGAGGGACCCAAACAACAACTACAAGAAGTCTAGAAGGATTGAAAGATATAATAGACTGCTAAAGACTATTTTGAGAGCACTGTGCATTGAGGGATTGAAGCAATGGGATATAGATTTAGCAGAAGCCACCTGGCTGGCTAACAGCAGAGGATCTGTTAATTGTCTTTGTCATGCCCAAACAAAACCCCTATATATAGTGGCAGGAGATAAGGTCTCTGTAGTGCACACAGGGAAATGGCTGGGGAAGGCAGTGTGGGTGCTCTTCCCTCGGGACAAAGCAAACCCATTTTGGGGATTTTCTTTGTTCTTTTGATGGATGTACTTGGTGGGTAATGTGGGAGGATGGGGAGACCTGGTATGTGCCTCAAGGAGACTTAACCTCTGGGAGGAAAATAATTTGTGATGTAAAGTCTATGTTGCAGGAAGTGATATAGCAGGAATGACCTGAAACAATGAAGCGTGGTTTTCACAATGAATCAGATGAGTGCAGTAATGACCCAAACCTAGCCAGCATTTGTGCCCAACAATCAAACATACTACTCCTGCACATCTGGCCTGACAGCTGGAGCCTGAGTCATTGCCTGTTAGTGAACATCTGGAGGATTGAGGAAAGCCCATTGTCAAGGGGTAGTGAGTCCTCTGTACAAAAACTTATTTTCCCTGCCTTTGGGGGTGGGGCGGGCCAGTCAGGGCCTAGGGGAGGGGCGGAAGAGGGGTTGCAGGGCATGCCTGGACATATACACAGACAGAAAATGGAAGAGGAGTGGTTTCCAGGAAGCCCTCTCTCTACTTTTCAGCGTGGATAGTGGAGGAAGGAATCTGCCTTTGTCCAAGCCAGTTCTCTTCTTCCAGACTGGATTTTTCTCCAATCTGGAAGAGCTCTTCATCACCAGGATTTCCCAGAGCACATCTGCTAGCTGTGTATTTTTTTCAGTTCACCTGACACTTTAATCCCCTGGGACCTTGCTCTTCTTAAAACCAGAGAAGGGATTTTCTTTCAAATCACTCCCGTTGTTTTCTTTCCTCCACCCCGTCCCCTCTGTGTTCAACAGCATTTTCCAGCGACCCCTGCTGGTTGTCAGAGGAAAGGGCGGCCATCTGTCTCATATATACTGCTGTTTCAAAGTTAACTGATGATACATTTTGTTGTTTAGTTCTGCATTCTATACAAATCTCTCTCTCTCTTTTCCTATATATAAATTGTTTAATAAATTTTTGTCTCCTTATAAGCCCCGGGTCTCGCATTTTGTAAAATTTAAGACAATACCTGTCCAAACTAGGACGCTTATGTAACAGGGGAGTAATATCTGTCTGTTAAATGACAAGGGACAGTAGTTAATGAGAATGTATTAGTCTATATGTTTGGAATGAATATGGTTTAAATACTTAGATTAAGATCTAAGTGTTATAAAGAAAGAATTTTAGTAATGAGAATTAAGTATGACAGAATGGTTGAATATGTATTACATAGGTCCTGAGCATGACGCAAATGGTATGGAATAAGGGGTGAAGATTCAATTGGGTCTGATTGAGTTGTAGTTAATTTTTCCCATCACAGCTTTCCCAGTGCAATGTTTTGTATTGGGAGCTAGAAAGATGTAGAAAACACACACACACTGTGGCTACTCCTGAGTGGCCTCACACAGCATTCCAGCATTTCCAGCATTCCCCTTATCATTCTTTTGCTTCTATGTGCAGCCTTGCTTTGCTTTTCATTAAACTGCCTTTGTTTTAACCAATGAGTTTCATCTTATTTTCTCCCCTGGTCCAGTTGAGAGGGAATTACAGAGCAGCTTGGTGAGCTCCTGGAGGCCAGATAAAGTCAAATTACCAAAACATTATTGCTCTAGCTGACCATATTTTCTTTTAATATTGCTAAATAAATTTTTCCGTTGTGCTTCAAACTTTCTTTAGGTTCCATGTCCATCTGAAATTGTTTAGGTTGATTAGACAACATACATACTATATGAGATGGTAGATAAATAATTGTCTTTGGTAATGTATCAAACTAGAGCTGTCTAGCAGACCTCAAGGATGTAAGTGGTACTGATGATGACAGGAACCATCTTACTGTGTCACTGCACAGGACAGTCATGTCATATAAGTAGTTATCATTCCAGCACTGACAACAAATTATCCAACCCTCCTCCACAAAAAAAATAAATAAATCACCTGAACTACTGAAAAGCTGTCAGAATCTTGTGCTAGAGAATCGGAGCATGGTAATCCTGTGCATTATTCCTGAATTAACTCCTAAGAAGGCAAAATTATTGTCGCTGTCACATATGGTCCATATTCAATGTCTTCAATCAAGGCTGCAGTAGGCATTTTCAAAATGTCAACTAGGATTTATGCTTTTAAACTGAAAATTGTATTTATATCTAAGTTAAATCAACACTAGGCATTGGAATGGGCTGCCCAGGAAGGTGGTTGAGTTCCCATCCCTGGAGGTGTTTAAAAACCACGTAGATGTGCTGCTGGGGGACGTGGTTTAGGGACCTTGGCAGTGTAGGGTTAAAGGCTGGACTTAAAGGTCTCTTCCAGCCAAATGAAACTATGATACTATGATACTTAAAGGGGGTTTGTAAGAAAAAAGAGCCCAGACATTTTAGGAGGGCATGTTGCAAGAGGGCAAGGGGCAACAGTTTTGAACTAAAAAAAAAAAGAGTAGATTTAGATTGGCTGTAAGGAAGACATTCTTTACAATGTTGATACACAGGAACAGGTTGCCCATATAATTTGTGGATGCCCCTCCCTACAAGTGTTCAAAGTCAGGTTGGATGGGGTTTTGTGCAACCTGAATTAGTGACAGATGTCCCTGCCCATTATGGAAAAATTTGACTAGATTATATTTAAGGTCCATTCCAACCCAAATAATTCTATGTTTCAATTTATGCTAGACGTTTAATGTGAAGTATTCTTTCTTCCCTTAATTAAATTCCTTAATTCATTTGGGAATTAAATGTGCAAAATGGTAGTGGATAATTAAAATTTTATCTTATGTCTCATGGCCTTCCTATTGTAGACTATTCCTTCTCTAATTAGTCTGGATTCTTTTTTTCAACATGGTAAATTATTATTTCTCCCACTTTTCCAGTTACCAGATTTATTGTTTAAATTGGGTGATATTCCTAGAACAATCCAAAAGTACTAGTGAAGAGTCAATTATTTACAACACAAAACCAGAAAAAATGAAGTATACTGTTGGTAAAATGTACTGTAATCTTTGATTTATAAATAATGCTTGTAAGAGGCAGCCTCAAACTGCATGCTAAACTTCCAAATATTTTTTAAACTATTTGGGTTCAGTTTTGACATCAAACCACACAGCTCCTGTGTATCTCTTTATTCCACAAGTGGAGGTGTGAAAAAAATCCAAACCTATAGTTCCAATCTTCTTTAAGTAATTTTCACTACTCTTCCAGCATCACTTATAAATTTCACCCACATATTTCTTCATGTAAGATTTTAGTCAGGAAATGCTGAATCTGGCGCCAATTTAGAACACATGTTTTCAGTTCTCTATTCCCTCCCCCATCCACCCTCAACACACTTGTTACCAAATTCTTTATTTAGATTTTATTTGTTCCTCTAATTCCATCAATTCTCCAATTCATCAATGAGTCAGGAAGATACATTAACATCAGTAAAGCCATCCAAATACCTCTAAGCAAATGTATGAAGAATCTGAGGGGAAAGATCATGTAGTTCAGTATAAATTCAAGAAAGAAAACATAGTTTAATACAGTTTCAGTATATCATATTTCTACCATATGGATCACTTATAGTGATTGTGAGAAAATAAAAGAATCATCAGGGAAAGAAATTCAGGAATGCATTATTTCATTTTCTCTTCCTGACAAACTGGTTAATTCGTAACTGTTTAATATTTTCAATTATGTTTTTATACAAATTACAAGAAGCAAATATGAAGCTCTATCAGCTGTAGTTCAAGGTAAGAAATTCTAATTACATGTAATTGTAACTTCATTTTTTTTCTAATATTACACATCTCTCAATCTTTTATTCCAACTGTTCTATCCCTATGTTGTAACCCTACTATAAAAATAGAAGGCCCATCTGGCTGCTTTATCTCCTTAGCAGATAGGCTTATTTTAACTCTTCCGTAAATTTTCATCAGAAATAGTTAAAAAAAAAATCCACGCTATATGACAGCTCTATAATTTCACAATATAAATTAGTATAATACACTATTTTAGGATGTTGTTGGTACTCTAAGTTGGCTTTTTTGGCAGTAGTTTGCTGTAATGGGAAAAACAGAAATATACAAACAAGTCTTGTGGCTTTGTCATAAAATGTGTAAAAAAAACCCCTGCCCCATACTGAAAAGGGTAACAGAATGGGTAAATGATAACAGAAAAGGGAGAATTCAAAGAAAATCAAGTGGGTTTAGGTTTGACTGGAATATTAATTTCTCATTTTCATAGAATGTCAATGCACAGAGTAAGATAAATGGAAGAATGCTTTCCCTTTTAATTCCTGTATTCACAAAGCTTTACCACTACTATAAGAAATAATTAAAACCAAATTGTTTCATTAAATGTCTACATCTCAAAAGACCCTGTTTCTCATCACTGCCACAGTTTCCTCATTGAGCCTTATTCCACTTAGGAGGAAATCTCAGATTGCTTCAATGCCATCTCAAAGATGGTTAGCAGCATAAATAAAATTTTTTAATTATAAACAACCCCCCTTGAAAATTTTCAGCTTACTTTTGAACCAAAAGTGCCTGTTGGAACAGTCTGTCTTCTCCATCCTTTTGGAAAGCCTCTTTTTTTTTTCTCCTTATTTCGGAGATG
>JAABPQ010132661.1:0-12832 GCA_033439865.1 Alcedo quadribrachys | reverse complement strand
TTTCCTCCTTTTTCCTCTTTTTTTCCTCCTTTTTCCTCTTTTTTTCCTCCTTTTTCCTCTTTTTTTCCTCCTTTTTCTGTTCTTTTTTTTTTTCTTTTTTTTTTTATTCCTTTTGTTCTTTCTCCTTGCCATGCCAATTGATAGATAAAATCCTCAGTCTCCATAAGGAGGCCAGGAACACTCTACCCACTCATAGCTTGGGCAGATAAGACAATTTCTAGGCCGAACCCCAAAGTCCTTAGGAAATTAAGCTGCAGGTTTATTATAATGAGTGATTTTTCTTTGAAGTTGCTCTAATTAGGATATCATCCATCTTTCAGTGGCTGTATTAGCACTGACAGCTTCCTTGGGGCTGTAGACAGGCCGAGCACCAGCAGGTTGATGTATTGCCCTGTTCTGCAGAAGTCTGGGAGCATTTCCCATTGCTTCAGCTTCTCTACACTGAATGACACTTTTTACTTCTCAAATAGTCCCATTTGGCAGATGAGAGCAAGAGGAGATGAATCAGCTCCCTAACATGTGAAAATGGACATCAAACAGTTTAAATAACCCAGAATTAACTGGGTCAGCACTGCAGGAACTCCAACATAGTGAAAGGTCCTTCAGGGGAAGCTGTGACAGCAGCTTTGCTGCAGGAGCAATGATCTGCAGAGATCACTCCCATCCTCAGAGAGCACCTGGGACAGCACAGGAAGAATTTAGTTTTTAAACTATTTAAATTATTAAAAAAAAAACTGGACCCAGGAGGTTCAGTCTGAACAGGAGGAGAAAGTTCTTTGGTGTGAGGGTGTCAGAGTCTGGCCCAGTCTGCTTAGAGAGGTTGTGGAGTCTCCTTCCCTGGAGAGATTCCAAATCTCCTATGACAATGGGATCCTGGGCCCCCTACTCTGGGTGACCAGAGCAGGAGGGTTGCACCAGATGATTTCCAGAGGGTCCTTCCAACCCCTGCTATGCTGGAATTCTGTGGGAGCATCCTTTTCTTTAAAGTCTTGGATGAAGAAAGGGAGCAGTCCCTCCTCCTGTGGTCACTCTTTCCTGTATTCAGGAGATAATGAACAATGTCTGGAAATTAATTTTGAGTGATGCTCTCTTCTTTGGGATGATGTTTTTGCTCACACCCTATTGATCAAGAAATAAAAGTGAATTTTGTCTTGGTAACCATGGCAAAACACAGTATTTTTACCCTGTACTCTCAAGACTGGGACTGTATGAAAATCCCATTTTCTCTTTGCTTTTCTAACCCTTATTAATCGATAGCTTCAGTAGCTCTGCAGAATTCACACCTGCAGCTCTGGTTAAGTGGCTTTGAACATCTCCCAGAGCCACCTGCCTCTTGGTTTTTGTTGTTGTTTTGACAATTTACCTCTTCTAATATTGGGAACTCACCAAGAAACCTCTTCTAGTTGTCATGTGCAAGCAACCCACCACTCTGTGCTTGTTATTGCTGTACCCCTTTATTGCTTGGACACAAAATTGGGGTTTTGAGCAACTCAAATTAAGGTGCAGGTTGGGCAGTGCTTTTGCATTTTCTTTGGTATCTGAGAAGGAGAAATATTATTTTATTTGCCTTTAAAACACTTATATCTCTCCTCACCTCGCTTTTCCACTCTTCTTCAAAGGAAAGCAAAACAACAACAACAACAAAAAGGATAAAAACTTAAAAAGAAAGGCAAGGGAAGGGTGGTGATACAGCTTAGGAAGGAGGCTGCTGCCCTCTCATGGTTCCCGAGGCAAACAGCCAAGAGGAAAGTGGTTGATGGAAAAGCTGAGAGGATCCCTCCTGCTTTCCAGCTGAAGTCTCTTGCAAGGCAGAGCAGGACCCGGTTGTTTGAACAGGCTGAGCAGGAAAGGATAGATCTCAGTGTCCTGATTTATTGCAGAGAAGGCTGTTTTGTGGGATTTGGTTTGATTTTTTTTCGGTTCCTTTCCATCCAAGGGGTCGTTCTGATGCTGCATGACCACAAGTAGCTGCTCCTTCAGTGGCAGAAGCCCCAGAAATGGTTGGAGGTCATTGCCTTCAGGATAGCTTATGGAAATATCTGCCACCAACCTATGTCCTGTGGCCTGGAAAGAAGAGCTTGATGTCATCTCTTATGAGGAGCAACTGAAGGATGGAGGGTTTTTCTACCTGGAGAAAAGGAGGCCCAGAGGAGACCTTCTTGCTCTTGACAACAAGAAGTGATAGGACAAGAGGAAATGGCCTCAGACTGCACCAGGGGAGATTTAGGTTGGGCTTGAGGACAAATGTCTTCCCCTCCAGGCCTGTCCCAGGCTGCCCAGGGCAGTGGGGGAGTCCCCATGATCCCTTCAGGGGTTTCCAAGCCATGGAGATGTAGTGCTGAGGGTCATAGGGCAGTGGTGCCCTGGCAGTGCTGGGTTACTGGGTAGAATTGATTTTCAAGGTCTCTTCCAACCAAAATGATTCTGGGATTCTATGTTTTGCAGCTGGTTTATTGAAAAAAAAGAAAAAAAAAGACAACCAGGCAGTGATCTAAGAACCCAGAAGTTCAACCCTGAGGCACCTCAGCAGAGCCATTGACCTTGGGGTTAAACAACTTGCCCAGCAGTGTCAAAATGCCTGCAACCTACCTATGTTCCTACCATGGATTAGAAGATCTCTGAGGTCCTCCCAACTCAACCCATTCCATATTTGCACCCAGTCAACGTGACCCAAGCTGATGTCAGGACAAAACACTGTCATGCTGTATCATGCTGATCCTGGTTTCAGGCTCTCCTCCCTTTCATCCACCACCCAAAACTTGCCACAGGTCTCTGTGAGTAATATTTATTATATTTATTTTTAATTCTCTGATACCCCTGTGATAAAAATCATGATCATGTTGGTGATTCAGAGCATTGATTGTCTCTCCTGGCAGTTCTACCAGCAGAGATTTTTAAATAGCAGGAGCTGGATGACTCTTTAGCAGAATAGCTCCTGGGGGGGACAGGGTTTGGGTTTTATTGACAGAGCCTTTTTGCCTGTGGGTACCAGCAAAGCTGTGCTGGCTTTTTTCTCTCTAATTGTGAAGCTAACTAGCTTCTGCCACGCTGTCAAGTGGATGTGCCTACATCAAAAAATTATTGTGTTTTCCTGCTGGGAGGTTTGCAGTGTGTCTTATTAAATGTTTTCAGCTGCTGCTAAACATTAAGGTGACTGAGAATTTCCTGGGTATTGAGGATCTCCTGTGTTCTCAAAGAAAAAGCTGCTTTGATTCAGCATTTCTGCAGTTGGTGTAACTTAGCCAGTGTGAAACTTTCTGAGTGAACCACAAAGCTAACTTAAAGCTGGAGTAAATAGGGAGCAGAGCTTCTGAGGTGGGAATGTATTAATTGATGCTTATTTTGTTTCCTCAGTCTGAAATGTGTGCATGTTGCACACCCTCTCTCCTGGCCCTGGAGAGCTCAAAGCTGGGACCTCAGCTGCTGGAAGCAGGATTCATCTTTCAGCTGGTTTCTGCCTCAATCCTTCTCTTGACCTGATGCAACAGAGCTCCTCGTGGAGAGGAACTCACTTCAACTACTGCTGAGTGATGAATGTGTAAAATTATCCTAGGTTTAGATAAGATGGGAGCTTGAATTTTATTTTTTCCTCTTGTCAAGAGTACATCAAGCTGACAGTTCAAGCTTTTTTCCTTTTTACCTAAGGGTAAACTGCCAGAATTTGTCCTCATTAAGAGGATAAGTGTACTGAACACAACTCCATTCATTTCAAAGGCTGCCTGGTAGGCAAGAGCCAGGCCAGTTTCTGTTTGATATCCTAAACACAAGGCAGGATTATGTTGCATCCTATTTTCTTTAAATGTTTTTCTTCCCCTCCTTCCTTTCTTTTCTTCTTTTCTACCTCTGGTAGCAGTGGCTGTAACCAGATGCCCAATCCCTGAGAACATCTGAGCCTCCTGTTTATTCATCCCAGGTATTTGCCTGCCAGGGCCAGTCCTGGATGGCTGCAGGGCAATCTGTGCTCTTCTCAGAAGACAGGTAGAATCATTGAATCATTTGGGTTGGAAGATCATCAAGTCCAACTGTTACCCCAGCACTGCCAAATCTACCACCAACCCATGTCCCTCAGCTCATCTTTTCAATCCCTCCAGGAATGGGGACTCCACCTCTGCCCTGGGCAGCCTGGGACAGCCCTGGAGGGGAAGAAATTGTTCCTCTGCTCCAACCTCAACCTCCCCTGGGGCAACTTGAGGCTGGTTCTTTTTGTCTTGTCACTTGTTCCTTGGGAGAAGAGACCAACCCCACCTGGCTCCAACCTCTTCCAGTGATGAAGTAATCTTTTCTGAGGAAGAAATGCCTGATTTTCTTAGGAATTAGATAAAAAAAAAAACAACAAACACAAGGAAAAGAAAAAAAAAAGACAAAAAACCAAAACCAAACTGACCCCCAACAATATTCTGTGATGTTGAGCTTGAGAAGTCCTGTCTTTTAATTTAAAATAAACCATTCATCCTAAGACTATCACAGTAGTCTTCTTAGCCACCTCCAGCTTTAACTACTGTTTAAATCTGTTTTTGGTTTGTTTTTTTTTTCCCCTGCTGTAATGATTTTAATCTGCAGTTCACATCAAAGCAGGTGAGCTCTCACTACCCTGTGACTTCCCAGAGACACGTGTCTCCACCACTGCATGTCAGCTGGTGAGTAAGGTCCCCTGAGCCTCCCAGCCTGACTTTTTACAGAGCCACGTGTACAAACAAGCATGAGAAAGAGGAAAATGGGATTGTTTGGGGTTTTTTTTCCCCCCCCCAGCAATGTGTACAGTGCACTAGACATGCCCAAGCAGTGCCCTCGCTCCTCTGGTGGTGTTCTCTCACCACGACTTTATTTCTCTGTGAGCAAGGACATGCCTGCTCAGAGTGATTGTGTTGTGTGATGGATGTTGGCTGGGTACAACAGTGACAGATGGCTGCTGAAACTGTGTGAAAATTTTTTGCAGCCAAAGCAAAACTGGCAAATGTTTGGCCCCCCCCCTCCAGAGCAGCTCGCGGGTGCACGGACTCCGTTTGCAGCACCAAGGGAGGGGTTCTAGGCATGGTTCTTGTCAGCAGTGGAGACCAGGTAACATCTGGGCAATGTTTTGTTGACCTGTGCTGACTCTTGGATCTTAGAAACCTGTCTGTATTTCCTCTCCATCCCCCCCCCAGCCTCGCCCTGCTCTGCCCTTGTCAGAATTTTAGTCAAGTGGGATGGAGAAGTCTTAGCATGGTAGGGGTTGGAGATCAAGTTCAAGCCTCCTGCCAGCACAGGAACACCCAGGGCAGGTGACACAGGACTAGACACCAGGCTTCTGTGTTGCTTTCTGCAGTCAATAACACATCCTCATGGTTCCCTTTCTGCCACCCTGGCAGTGGATGAAAGCACTGAGCAAAGGAGGCACGGAAAGGGGATGGTGCTGTTGCCATTGGGAGGTTTGATGTGAAGGTGACTGACCACCAGTGAGGTTGTTCCCATGTTCAGGCTCCTGTTTATGACCTGCAGCTTGCAAACCTGCCCTTGATTACCAAGGTAATGCCACAGGGATCTACACAAGAACATCCCAAAGCAGAGACTGGACAGAGGCCAGGACAAAATGAAGCATGGATACCTTAGTGATTTTTTCTCATCATCCCCAGGGTACCTGGAGTTCACACAGTTTCTGCCCCTTGAGATCCCAAAACTACATCTCTGATCCTCCCATTTAGACCCAAAAGGTGAACCAAAACTTCATTGATAGTGCCGATGTTGGCCCATCCCTGTGGAGAGCCAGAGCAGCCACCATGGATCTGTCCCATGGTCCAGAAAAATCCTGGAAGTGGAGGTAAAAACCAGCCCCTCTGTGCTGTGTGGGCAAAAGAGCAGCAGTCCCCTTGGAGAGGTGGTGATGGTGGTGCTATGGAGAGGAGGAAACCTTCTAGGGGTGTGTTTCCACAGTGGTCCCTCCAGGAAGAGCAGAGCCATGAGGTCTGGGATGGAGCTGGCATCATGCTCTTCTACTCCATATCTACTCCGAGGTGTTCAGGCAGTTTGCCAGTGGAAACTGAAGTATCACACTAATCCCAAATGTAAAGATAAATTGCTTTGAAGACACAATAGGTTGATTTGTTAATTGAACTTCCACAGCTTCAATTTGAGTGGAAATAAGTGGGTATAACTGTCCATATTAAATAGTCTTCTTTTTTTTTTCCACATTCTTTCAGGGGTGGCCTCAAAACAGAATGACATCCTTTGGTGCATTTTCAATGGGTCTCTCCTTTTCTTTCTTCTTAGAATATCTGGCGTGGTCATAGAAGCAGATGATGAAGATTGAAGCAATGTTCTGAAAAATGATGAGAAGCATGAGCCAGTAGGAATATCCATAACTGTGTGAGGATTCAGTGTGTGCCTGCAGAAAAGGAAAACATCCACGGGCCAATTCCACAGACAGGTCGTTTGCTTCAATGCTCACAGGGAAAAGTATCATGGCTAAAAGTGTGAGGATTCCTAGAAAATATAATGATGAACATTAGAAAGGGAACTGTAGTATTCTTTACGTAGCTACTTGTAAATATTCTGCTTAAATTGGATAAAATACCTGGACTAAGACAAAATGAATCTACTGCTTTTTATGAGTAAAATATAAGGGTGTTTGAAGGACTTTTGTCCCACCTAATAGTACCTGTCAGGTGTTTTGGCATTGGTAACTATATCTTCTGCTAAAATAATGACTATTTTTAGATAAGGCCATTTAATGTAATTTTTTTTTTTCCATGGGATTCATTGCTGCTGGATGTAATAATCACCCCTTGGATGATCTGCAGGATGCCTGTTTGTTATCAGTCTAAATTCATGGAGTGTGCAGAGACACAGCAGGATAAAACCCTGAGCAACCTGGCATGCGTGCAGGGTTGGCACAGCTTTGCTCAGCTTCCTGGAGACCTCCCATCTTTCCAACTTGAATTATTCAATGACTCTGTGATGAGCCAAAAAGAGATGACTTATTAGATCTTATTAGTTGCTCTCTACAATGTCCCATCAGGTAGTTGCAGAGAGGTAGGTGCTGGTTCCTTCTCACAAGTCACTAGTGATAGAACAATAAGAATGTACTAAAGGATGGTTTAAACTGGGCATTAGGGAATTTTTTTTTCACTGAAAAGGTTGTCAGGCACTGGAACAGGCTGCCCAGGGAGGGGGTTGAGTCACCACCCCTGGATGTGTTCAGAAGCCATCTAGATGTGGAGCTTGGGGATATGGCTGAGTGGTAGCCTTGGTAAAATTAATGCTTAAACTCAAGGATTTAAAATCTCTTTTCCAACCTAAATGATTCCCTGCTCTGCATCTATTTCCTGTAGCCTTCTGAATAAAAGTGAGCTTGGTGACTTTGACATTTAGACAATCTGCTAGGAGAACTTGGGGCCTTCAAGATGTATTCATGCATCAAATGGTGCATTGGTTTTCACGAAGACATGCCTATGGCAAAGAGACTTCCAGGTCATAGCACTTAGAGGGCTGTAAAAAGTAACTCTAATCCTCAGTCAACATGAGGGTTTTAGTTTCTCACTGCTATTTACTTTGGCAAACCCTTGGTCTGTTCAGTTCAGGACAAAGCTTGCAGACTGAGGCTGTGTAATGGGTGCTGGGCTTGGAAATAAATAACTTTCTCATAGGATGAGACAATCTGTTCATCTCCAGAGTTGAAAAATCATCTAACCTGGGCTTTTTCCTCACTCTTCTGATTGTCTCAAGGCATCCATAGCTGTTTCAGCATCTAGTTTTATATGCTGTGCTAGCCACGGTGTGGGTTTCACACCCCCATTTCATACTCTATTTATCTCCACGATTCTCTTTCCACCAAGGTCTGATTTTTTTTGCCTTCAGCCCCAGGATGGGATGATGCTGCTGGGTGCATGGCTCACAGAACAAGAGTGCTCTGCCAGCAGAGTGTCTTTGGACCTGAAGAGCTTTTGAAGGACAAAATGCCCATGCTGAAGCACTCTGTAATCAGATGGCTTTAAAGAAAATTTTCCAAATGCAAACCTATTATTAGAGGGATGCATAATCCTCTCGAGACAAATTGAGTGTGAGAGCCATTATCATAGCAAGCTGAAGGGGGAAGGAAGGTGAGTCAGGAGCAGCTGGGCTCATGCCTGTGGGTGAACAAGGGGTGACACCTCCAGGGAGCTGGTTAAGAGCTCACACCTCTAATAATTCAGTGTCTCTCTTCTTATTTGGTCGTGGGGTGTTTGCTTGGTTTCTTTTCTGCTCAGGGACTGCTAAAAATAATTTTCATCTGTTAAAGTGGGGGTTTTTTTGAGAATAATAAATTCTGCTGTGATTTAGTCCTCCTAACTGCCAGAACTCCACTATCTCAATGCTCTTGTGGATGCATTTCATTCAACACACTTTTCTGAAATGAAGCTACAGTCCATCCTACAGATTAGACTTTCAGAGGCCTAATCTGTTCTGTAGGTAACCCAGCAACAAATGTGCTGCAAATACCATATATTAGCCATGTAAGGGCTTAAAGAGGCTACAAATTGTGCTGTAGTCATTCACATCCAGTGCATTCCCTTTCTTTTATGGTTTCCTTCTGTATTTATTGGCTTTCTCTGTTCTTCTCAATGTGCATTGTGCCTGAACTGATGCTACACCCTTTGGGGCTGTTTCATTTTCACTTTTGCTGCCAGTGAATCCAGACTCTTACTCCTGATGCTGTCACTTCAAGTAATTAATACTGTTTTACTGATACTGAAAAGAAAAACCAAACCAAACTTTCCCACCAATGCATTCCCAAGTGTTTCCTTCCACGGATGGATATTTCTTCATCAGGAATTGATCTGTATGGTGGGCAGAAGGTGGTCAGTGTGGGACATGTTACTCACCACATGAGGAATTCCAAGTGTAGACTCCAGTGGGTCCCAGAAACGTCTGGTAGGGATTACTGACAGCATTGGTGCAGGTAAATCCACAACTCAGGAGGGAACTCAGTAAACTGAGAACCAGAATGACAATAATTGCAGTGATCATGCTTCTTGCCTCTGTGCTTTTCAGGTTATCTGCAACTGAAACACAATGGCATTGGCAACCAGACTTCCCAGCACAGTCCAGTGGGCTTGGATGAGCTCATAACTTGCTGGCATGGCTGTAATTAAAAGGTAAGAACCAGGTCATCTGTAGAGATGGGGATGTGGAAGCAACAATATGTTTGGACACAGCACATGAATGCAAATCCAGAGCTGGGTGGAGGTATTAGGCTGACATAAACCCATGTCTGCTAATCCTGTAGGCACACAAACCTCAAGGGCATCTGGGTGGGTAATAAACTTCTCTTCCTTCATACTCCTCTATCTGGCCACACAGAAATTTTCTGCCTAAATCAGATGAGAAAACTCAGCGTTCTCCTGCCCATAGTTCCTGAGATGTTTATTAACTCCTGGAGGTATCTATTTAAAACTTGGTTCCCATTATACATTATTTCCTTTTAATATAGCAGCATTCCCTGCTGCTATATTAAAATATTCAATATTATCCATATCCATTTACTATCCATATTAAATCCATGGAATACATCTGACAAGGGGGACAGCTTCTAAAAGTCCCATGAAGCAATTAGGCTGGAAGGGTCAGGTGCCTTTGTAGAACTGACTAGATCTGTCTCTTCCAAGTCCAGCAGAAAAGAAAAAAAAAAAAGAAATAAAAAAGCTGGAGGCAGTACTTGCTCCCTCCTTTGACAAGAAAATTGCAATTCCTGCTTTTCTCCACCCTGGAGGCCACATGTCTTAGTCACTTAGGCCTCTTCTTAACCCTGCTTCTTAACATTGACCATCCTGGTCTTTTTAATCCTAAATCTTTTTAATCTTTTTAAACCTCTCCTTTTTAATCCTTTTTTTTTTTTTTTACTGCAGTGGATGCACATAGATTGTTGCCTGGTGTAGATTCTCTAGCAATATGAGTGGGTGGCCATCTATATGTGGCACACAGTCAACCCCTCCAGGACTGTAATCAATTTTATTGGTTTTGCCTAAATCCTTCTACTTATTTGATATGTTGCTGCTAATAAGAGACATAAATGCACTGTGCTCCAAGTGTAATTGTAGTATAGCTGTGTTGAAATATATTCTTTTCCTTCTTTCAATGTAAAGAGTGGAAAGGCAGCTAAAATTTGCCTGTGGCTGCCTTACCCTGTAACAAATACAAGTGTTCTCAAGCTCTGTTCAAATGGGTGTTGTGAAAGACAGCTGTCTCTAGCAATATTTCCTTTCTGTGCTGCTTTTTCTCCAAAGCCATTATGCAAAGTATTTGGTTAGAGCATAAGTTGGAGGAATCATAACAGGCAAAGATAGTGAAAAACCCCAAACAAACATAAAAAGAAAATAAAACAAAGAGAAGCGTTATTAGAAATAAATTAAATGGAGCCCTTCCCTCTCCTCTTATATAATATTCCTGGTAGAAGTTAATTTCTGTTTGAAGAAGTGGCAGGTAAGGATGTGTTATGGAAATGAGATGTAAATTTAAGCCATTCTCTGAGAAGAATAGGAAAGAGGCATTGAGGAGTCATCACTCAATTCAATAGAAGCAGGCAGTGCTGTTGGTGGCACCCTGAGCTTGTGCTGAAGCAGACTTACTGCTCGGGCACAGCCTAGGTCAAGGAATAAGCCTGGAGAAAATCAGGTTTATTTAATTTCCCTCTGGCAGCCTCCCTTAATGTTCTCACTTGGAGCATCTCCTGAATTGGGTAGTTACACCTTTTGCAGGCTCTGGTTGGTCTTGTCTGTCTCTGATGGTGATCTGCAGGTCAGGGGAGGTGATTTTGCCAAAATCTGGTTGTTTTCAACCCCCCTGCAACAGCACCAGACTAAAGGATCAGAATTAAAATGCTGGGTTTGTGATGGCAGGGTTGGATGTATTTTTTTCCCCCCCTAAATAAAGCAGTGTGTGCAAACTAAAAGGATCTACAGTAGCTGACCTACTTGAATGGGCTGGATAGTAACCCACAGCTGGAAAACCTCTGCATCAGTGTAAATTAACCTAATTGCAGGATGAAAGCAGAGGAGTTTGCCTTGTGCTAAGTCTCATTTATTTTCTCTATCTTTGTAGTTGGGTTTTTTTTTTTTTTATGGTTGGATAGAATTTCCATCTGCCAGCCTGGAGGTCTTTTCTCAGCAGTGCTGACCTGGCAGCTTTTATGACAACTTAGGACACATAATGAATTGCTCATTTAAAAAAAAAATCCCAACCAAACAACTACCACAGCAAAAAAAATCCCCCAACACACACACAAAAAAAAAAAAAAAACAACACAAAAAGAAAACCAAACCAAACAAATAAACAACAAACCCCAAAGCAAAACAAACAAGCAATACTGAAAACCAAAGTGATTTCAACCTGGTTTCCTTCTACTTAGGGGATCCCATAAAACATCTGCAAACTGATGGTGCCATTTAGGAAATCCCAGCAATTTTCAAGCATTTGTGATGTGTTTTACAAGTCAGAAAGTGAATGGATTCCTTTCTGCTGCAGCAAACTTCAAACACTTCTTTGTGGGTGGTTGGCCTTGGTGGCTGCCAGCAGAGAAATCCTGACTTTACAGGACTCTCTGGGTGTGATTTTTCCTGCACCTTGCTCACCATTTTTAGCTGTTTGAAACAAGCAAAACAGTGAACAGACTATTTTACAGACTATTTTACAGACTGTTTTACAGACTATTTTACAGACTGTTTTACAGACTATTTTACAGACTATTTTACAGACTATTTTACAGACTATTTTACAGACTATTTTACAGACTATTTTACAGCCTATTCCATTCATAGGTGGTTCCTTTCTGAGACAGATGATTCCAACAGCCCATGAAGATTCTAAGGGCTGTAGTTATTAAATAACCTGATCATTCTGCTCATCTCCAGTGTCTTAGAAGTAGATATATTGATTTTTTGCTCTGAGGTTGTTCGTGGTAACCTGTTAGAGGCATTTCATGCACTGTACAGTCACAGAGATCACCTTCCCTTGTTTCTCTGATGACATTATGCTTGACAATTTCTTTTCATGTTGTGGTTTCCAAAGGGATAGTTGCTTAGTTCAGGAGAACATCAAAAGAAAGATATCTGCTGTTTTAGGAATAGCTATTTGAATTTAAAACCAGAATCTATGCTATTCTGTCAGGATTTTTTTTTTTGCTATTTCAAGAATGTATAGAATGGTACTTAATATAAAATGTGACAATCATGCCTAGAACAGAGAATTAATTAAAAATCACTTCTTTTCACCTTGGATCCGTGCCCAGCTGAACTAGTGAGGGGTGTGGGCAAAATCCATATTTAGACTATTCAGAAAGCTCCACTTTTTCAGCAGGCTGTTGAAAGGAACAAGCAACTCCTAAAGCTCCCTCATTTTCTTCACCCCTAAATGGCTGGTATGTGAGAATTGAGCTGATTTTTTTTTTAATGATGAACACAGAAACCATCACTGCCAAAATGCAGGTAGACCCTGCAAAGAACCAAAATCCTTTACTGAAGTGTTTCATGTGTGCTTGTCATTAACTGCAATTAAAACCTAGCTGCTGGTAGCACCCAGATCCCTGGGATTGGGCTGTGGGAGCTGCTCAGCTGAGATGACTGTAAACAAACTGGTTTGAATGACTAGTGATTTTCTATTTGTTGTGTCAGGATCTTGCTATGTGCCAAGAAATTAAATTCCATTTAAACTGGGAAAGAGCTAGGAGATGGGAATTATCTGGAAGCTTAGGTCTGCTTGTGCTCTACCTTGGTGGCTTCTCCAGGATGGGGCATCTTACAACAGCCTACCAGAAAAGAAAAAAGTTCTTACATTTAATATTTAAATATTAATAATATTTTTAAAATTAATTAAATTAAATATT
>JAABPQ010132453.1:0-12845 GCA_033439865.1 Alcedo quadribrachys | reverse complement strand
AGTGTAGAGAGGATGGAGCCAGACTTTTCTCAATGTCATCCAATGACGGGACGAGAGGCAATGGGTGCAAGTTGGAGGACAAGAGATTTAAGGTCAACACAAGGAAGAACTTTTTCTCAGTAAGGGTGGCAGAGCTCTGGAATGGGCTGCCCAGGGAGGCTGTGGAGTCTCCATCTCTGGAGACACTTAAGACCCATCTGGATCTGTTCCTGGGCAACTTGGTCTAGGTGATCCTGCTCAGGCAGGGGTGTAGGACTAGATGATCTTCTAGGTCCCTTCCAACCCCTAATATCTATGAATCTATGTATCTATGAATCTACATGCAAGCTCCACAGAGAAGATGCATCACCCTGGAAAAGCCTGCAGCTCTGTCTTGCTCAAGAACTCAAACTTCCTCTATTGTTCACCAGTTAATGTATTTGCTCTTCAGATCCTTACCCAGCCAGCCTTTCACTTTTAACTGGATGGCAACTTCTCCAAAGAAAATATGAGGGTCATCTGTTACAGCTCCTCAGTTTAGGGAAGATCTATCTCATAAAGCATGGCCTTGCTCTGTAATCTGCTGCTGCCTAAGGCACTAATGCATCATCTCAATTAAACTGAAACAAACCAAAGGGCTGGGCAACTTTATCCTAATTTCTGTGATTCTGTGTGATTCTGTGAGATACCCAGGACAATGGGCCATGGGTTGAAATTTAAATGTGTGTTGGAATGAGTAAATAAAGTCAAGACATTCTTGCTATAGGGGTGAGTCAGTCAAAATATGTTACGCGGCTTCTGAAGGCATTGTTGTTTGATCAGCTGTGTGGATGGAAATGCGTTTTATTTAATAAACTCCACTTTTAGAAGCTTGCTCAGGCAAGTGTGTCCAAGGTGCAGTGCAGAATGTTTGTGCACAGCATGGGTCCTGGTGTGGTCTTCACCTTAAGTATGGGACCTTTAGTGTCTATCTTCCTTCTGCATTGGGCTGAAGATTGGAGCACTGTCCCCTATAGAGTCCTGAAGCCTTGAATAAATAAGTGTGACCCTTCAAATCCTGTAAAGGCTGGCTCACTGTGTCTCATGGGTCTCTCCTTTCTCAGGGAGGCTTCCAAACCTGGAGCTTGTAGAGTCCTCTGAAAGCATCTTTCTGGATGTTCACATTACTATCAGCCAAGTTTTCCTTGGTTGGGAGTAGAACTTGCAGATGATTTATGCTTTGACTTCCTTAATCTAAAGGTCCAGACAGAAACAGTTTCAACATCTGGCTCATATTTCTATGGTTTCGTCTCTGGAGTAAGAAGAGGTTCTCTGGACATTCCCACTAGTCATGTTTAAAAGTATGTGGTGCTGAAAGAGTAAAGAAACACATGCAGGGTGAGCTTCTGTGTCAATGACCATCATTAGTGTGTTTGAGGCAGATTTTTAGACAGGTTCTCTAAATTCCTGGGCCTTCAAGAACTTATGTGACTCAAATATAAGGTGGTGTCAAAGGCTTTGGGGTATCTTTTTTATATCTATATAAATATAGATAACTTTTCTCTGTATATATATACACACACTTGGTAAGTGTATAAAAGGATGCCCAAGTGCCTACCATTGATTTATTAGAAGGGTAATGTGCACATGAGGAACATGAGTTAATTATAACAATAGAAATGTTATGGATTATTAGAAGATGTAGTGATAAGCAACTCAGTGGCCTCTTGTACTCCAGGAGAACTGAATCAGAATTTGCTAAAACCCCTAATAATCTTGCACTGTAATGTACCTATACATTAAGACTGACTGATGTAGTTAAGAAGCTTTTATTTATTATCATGACTCCAAATGTATTTTCCTACAGCTGTGTCTTGTCTTTGGGAATGTCTGAAAAGAACTTTCTTCTTTGACCTGCTCTTTCTTATTGGGAGACCCCTTGACTCGCTGTTGACGTAGGAATTGCCTCAGTACCATGTGTGATGAGATGTGCAATGGATGCCATCTAGGGGCGTGCAGTTAGTGGTAGCAAACCCTCCCTTGAACAGCCTTCTCAATGTTTCATGTAATGCAGAGCTGCCCTGAATTACAAAAAACGAGCCTCTTCTTTGTCCTACATTTCCAGGGAACCTTGAAAAAGTAGAAATAACTCTGCTTACCCCAAAACAGTAGTTGATGGATGTGCCAGCGAAGCATGTGCTTGTTCCAGGTTTCAGCAGCCTGTGCTGTGTGGGATTTCCTCAGGTTGTGTCTTCCCTGTGACAAACCCGAATCAGAAATATTTCTGTCCTTTCACAGTTTCAAAATCAACCCCCCAAATTTAATTTGTATTTTAAAATTCAGCAGAGGACAAGACTGGGACATTCCTCAAGGCAGTAGGACTTAATTTGCTGTGATAAGTTTCTCCAGTACCCTGATCCTCTTCACTCCTGATCTAGGACGGGGGACACTTTCAGAGAAAAAGAAGTTTTTGAAATAATAAGGGAGACGTTCTGAACTTCTTTTTTTTTTCTACCCGCACATGTTTCCTTAGCTACAGAGAAGATTGTGAGCAGTTAGTGCTGAATATGCTAAGTCAGTGTTTTACTCAAACTCTTCCTTCTGCAGCCTGCTCTGAATGAAAGTGAGGAGAGCAGCCTGGACAGCTCTTCTCCTGATGGATTATTGTGATTTTTTTTTTTCTCCTTAAGACACTTTAAGGAACATATTTTGGTTATATGTGCAGCTCGAGGCCTGATTTCAAGGAGGGCAGTGGAGAGAGGGCACAGATACCTTCTGGATGGGACCCCTGTGTGTCTCACCACAACCTCTCCATGGGATTTGCTTTTGGAGATGTTTGTGCTGAAGTGAAATACTCATTGCTCAAGCTCTTTGGAGCATGTTTCCCAGATGTTGCTTGGGAGATGACCTGTGAAGGGGTTCACAGGTTCATTGGTTTTGGAAAAGCAGGTTTGGAAGCTCGTGGATGTACAGTAGAGATGGAGTCTTTGCTGACTTTGTTTTTTTATTGTTGTTGTACCCAAAGGAAGGACCATATCTTTGTAGTGCTTCATTCTCCGCCCTCCTCCTCCTCCTTTTTATTCGTCTATTTAATGATAGCTCCTCAATTAGTGTACCAGGCTCCTTTCTGAGCAGGGCTTATCATGATCTATTCTCATCAAGGCAGACATTTAGTACATCTGATCAATGATATTCCATATAATGGCTGTGGTATTGACTGATTTCTAACTTTTACAGCGTGTGGAGCCCTGATGAACCCTTTTAAGATGATAATTGCCTTACTAATCAGTAGTCACAATTTTTGTGCAGTTGCAGATTATTGACATGAGTTGATATCCCTTGATATTCATGTTGGACTATACGGAAGATGCATGTGGTGAAACACATGTAGTAACTACATACTGGATATTAAATAGAATAATACTGGGGAAAAGTCTACATCCTGACATACCAGGCTTTCACGAAATAAATTTTTAAATAGCTTAGAAAGGTGTATTTCTTCTTTTTAGGTGGGATAGCCTTTAAATATTACCTTTTAAGTTGACATGGACATCTATTACACAGGTTATTTCATAGCTACATCGTAAACGTTCAGTTGTTTCGTAAATGAAATATTGTCTTCAGCAATTATATAATAAATATATTTTTTTCCACATGTCATAGCCTCACCGGTCTCGTTCTGCACGTGACTCGGGAATTTGTTGGGTGCGTCTGTGTCAAATAGGGACGGGTTGCTCTTGCTGTTGGACCAGGAGGTGGCAGCACTGCACGTCTCCCACCACCATCAGGGCTAGAACCCGAGTAATGCTCCTTTGGGAAGTACAAGATTGAGTACCATTTAAAAAATAAACCTCAAACCCAACGATAGGAAAAAGTAAGTTAATTTACGGGGTAGCAGCATGTTTTGTCAAAAGGATTGTTCCATAGAGCTCTGTACTGGAAGCTGTTGTGTTTAGTATCTTTATCAATGATTGGAATGAGGAGGTTGAAGGCACCCTTGTTAAGTTTGCAGGTGAAATCAAGTTAAATGGGAGTGTTGATCTTCTTGAGGCTGAGAGGCTCTGTAAAGGGATCTGGATGGGCTGGATCAATGGACCAAGGCCAATGGGGTGAGGTTCAGCACTGGGTGCTGCCCTTTGGTCACACCAATCCTGGGCAATGCTCCAGGCTTGAGAAAAAGTGACTGGAGAACTGCTTGGCTAAAAAAGAATCTAGTGGTGTTGTTTGACAACTGTCTGAATATGAGCCAGACCAGGTGGTCAAGGCCAACAGCATCCTGGCTTGTATCAGAGATAGTGTGGCCAGCCAGAGCAGGGAAGTGATCATCCCTTTGTCCTTGGAGGGGCGAGGCTGCAGCTTGAGTACGGGGTTCAGTTCTGGGCCCCATGCTACAAGAAAAATGCTGAGGTGCTGGAACACATCCAAAGAAAATCAATGAAGCTTGGGAAGGTTCTAAAGAACAAGTCTAATGAGTAGCAGCTGAGGGAGCTGGGGATGTTTAGGCTGGAGAAAAGGAGGCTGAGGGGAGACTTGATTGCTCTGCAACTACTCAAAAGGAGGTTGTAGTGAGGTGGGGGTCAGTCTATTCTGTCAAGTACCAAGCAATAGGACAAGAACAACCAGATGCAAGTTACACCAAGGGAGGTTTAGGTTGAAGATTAGGAAAAATTTCTTCACTGGAAGGGTTGTCAAGCCCTGAAACAGGCTGCCCAGTGCAGTGGTAGAATCACCATGCCTGGAGGTATTTAAAAGTTGTGCAGATGTGGCACTTTGGGACACAGTTTAGTGGTGACCTGGAAGTGCTGGGTTATTGATTGGACTCAATGATCTTATAGGTCTTTTCCAAGAGAAACCATTCTACAATTCTCTGTTTTTCCAAGACTGATGGAGAGTCTCAGCTGGTATGCTGGTATGAAATCCTGTTGTAGATGGGAGGCCAAATAACCACAAAGCCTGTGCTTAGGGTATCCAAATGAAGAACGCTAAACACCTGGGAACATTTGTCTCTGGGTTTTTATTCATATGACTATTGTGTTAGAGAATATCCTCCCCCTTCCAATCCCCTCTCCAGTGTAAAAGACTCAGTTTCTCATCGAGTCCCCTCAGCACAGGCACCTCTGAGACACACAAGGCTGGGGGACACACATGCAGTTCCTGTGTCCTGTGACGGTCTCCATCACTGTCTATTCCCTGTCAGCCATCCTAGACAGAATCCCCTCCATTTCTGGTTGCTCCTGTTCATTACTTTCTCAGGTCTTCACCTTTTTTCACTCATAAGGAGAAAGTAAGCTGCAGGCATTTCATGGGGTTTTAATTGTTGCTGGATTGCTGAACTCCTAGAAACCTAAATTTCTTGGTTATGGAAGTGTCCTGGTTTGGGTGAAAGCCAAGCAAATTCTATTCAGTGATTTTATTTTTCAGCTCAGGTTTTCTAACTGGCTGCGCTTTCTGAAGTAAGCAGTATGTTTTGCAGACAGTGTCTGCTTCTAGCAGTGGTAACACCTCATGTTTAGAGTTACTACCAGGGATGGAATACAGAATCAAGGCCACTGTTAGAACTTGTGTATCGCACTGAGGGGTGCAGAAAAGTGAATGACCGCTCCTGCAGGGAGGAGCGGACAGGACAGGTGACCCCAAACTGACCAACTGGGTATTCCATCCCACATACATCATATCCAGTATATAAAGCTCGGGGGTCCGGAGAGTCTCTCTCTCTCATTGACTCTCTCTCTTGCTTTGTCTCTCTCGCTTGCTCTTTCGCTCTCTTGCTTCGATCCTGATCCTGAAACCCGGTACCATAATCTAGCTCCTCCACAGCATCAGTGAGGGTGATGTAATTACATCGGGGGGGGCTGGGTTCAGTACTGGTTTTGTACATATTTGTATATATTTCATTATTTTCATTCTCATTAAATTGTTCTAGTTTCCTTTTCAAATCACTAAGTCTCTCTCCCCTTTGGGGAGGGAGGGGGGTTAAAAGAGAGCATCTGTTATTGGTCTGGGCTGCCCTGACCCTAAACCATGACAGGAAGTTAATTTTTTTTGAGGTGGGGCACAGCTGGGCACTGTGTTGATGAAGCAGACTGTGCTGATGAGCTCTCATCCTTGCTGGGGAGAACACAAAAGGCTGCAGCTCTGCCAATACACACTGCTAAGCTTCAAGGGGACATAGAAGCCAAGCTACTTTTTATTTTCAGTGCAGTAAGAATAGGAGGTCCCTGACAGCAGAAGATTAAATTACACTTTGGTTCCTGGAAACAAAGTGAAGCTGAAAATATCCTTACATAAAGGGTATAAATTTTTTGGAGCGAGTTAGCAAATAGAGTGTGGGGAGAGAAAACACAGCCTGCCTGCAGCCAGAAGGCAGATGAGAGAATGCAGAATTCCCCCAAGTGTTTTGCTGGCTACCTGCCATTCCTCACTGGCAGAAGATAAAAGGGAGTGTGGAGATAACTATCCTGACCCTACTATTGAAAAAAAAAACAAAACCAAACATATATTTACATGAGATGGAACTTTTTGATATTCTGAAGCTGCCCAGCTCCAGTGATAGGAGACAAATGAAAAACTCTTTTTTTTCTTTTTTTTTTTTTCTCCTTATGTCTGACCTACATAACACATGCAGTATCTTAGCAAAGGCAGAGTGTGACTGTTGCATGAGGTGACACCATCCAGGCTCTCTTCTCCAAGCTGGTTCAATAGTTCCCTGCTCCTGGAAACCAAGTTTCCATGTTCCAAGTCTTACGTGGAACATGCAGCCATGTTGCCTGCCTCTAAAACTTGATAGGCACTGATTAATTAACCAGGGTAAAATAAGTATGGCCAAAGGAATGTAAAAAATGTTTCAGAAAATCAGAGTAGTAAGGCTGAGAAGAATTCTAGATGTGCCTTTTCTCAATATTTTATTCAGCCCAACTCACTGTTAAAATCATACACCACATAGCTGTGCATATTCAGGCAATAAATGTAAATGTAAAATTACTACAGACATAAAAATACATTATTGCTAGTGTTTCTAGGACAAAAGTGAAGACTCTTGATAACTTCTCACAAAGTTAAATAGCAAAACAAAACTTTTTGGATCCATTTGGAGCACCTGGTTTAGATAAATTTGAAGCATTGAATTTCAACTGAAGCTTTTTTGTAAACACTGTACTTTGTGAAATAAATTGGAAAATAAGTACTTAGTGAAATAAATTTAAAAATAAGGTACATGACAAGGTTTTCTTCCCAGTTTATCAGCTCTAATATATTATTGTGGAGTTTCTTTCTCATGGTTTGCACTTTTTTATTGGAAAATACTCCAGTAGAAAGCATGAGTACATAAAATAAACCTTAAAGAAATGAAAACATGGAAACTTCATGTCTTCTTTGGAATCACATTCTTACCTGTGCTGAAAGTATGGTCCTAATGCCTGAAAGAAAAGTCCTGTTAGAAAAAAACAAGCTCACTGATAAAAGTGAGGCTGGGAAATTGTGTGTTCTCACAGTGTACAGAGCAAACAAAAAGTAATTATGGGATTATTTTGAAACAAATTTATCAGTGGATTGATGAGCTGTGCTTTATAACAGGCAAAGGTCACTTGGTAAGGAGAGCAAGCTGTTGTGGTTTGTTTGGTTGTTGTTTCTTTTTTTTTAATAAGTCAACAGTTTTTTCAGTTAACAGCCAGCTATTATTTTATGAGTGCAAAGGATGAACTTCAGCACATTCATGATAGGACTTCACCAGCAGCTCTATCCTAGGAGGAGGCAGTCAGGTTATCAGGCTGGTTTCCTCCCTGCTGTCCCAGGTGCTTCTTCAAGCAACTCAAAGCCAGAATTGATGGGGTTTTTTTTCCAAGTTAACATTAATGGCTTTGTGAATTCTCCATCCAGGTGTGGAGGCGAAACCTAAATGCAGTAAGAGTTTCTGTTTACACACAACTCACCTCTGTCCAGCTTCTGTTCAACTTACACAGCATGTCTGGCTGTGCCTAAAACTGCCTCCCACCAAAACACCTTTTCACTGGATTTTTTTCCCCACTGGTGTGTAGTGACAGCAGGGATACCACCAGTCACCTTCCCCTGGCTCTAGAACACAAAGGTTGGCAGACACTGCTCATTCCCTGCTGTTTGTTTCCAGAGCCCGCAGGAAGCAGCAGTAGCTCTGACAGCCAGCCTCTTGCAGCTGAAAAATGATGTCTTAATTCCATATGATGAATGTTCCTCGTAGAGCTCTCCATAAATTTTCTTTTAATGCTTCAGGGATGCTGACAGATCTCAAACCTCTGAGACTAAAGAATTTTGAGGTATGCCACCAAATTTGACATATGTTGTGCTGAGTCAAATCTGCTTTTTTTACGTTTTACTAAAGCAGAGGTTAACGAGCATGAGGACGAAGTCAAACAAATTCTTTTCAGTTTTCAAGGGTTTGTCAACAAATGTAAGAAGCTTTGCCTTGCACAGGATTAGATACATTGCAGTTCTTGCTTCAGGTGGCAATTTTAGAGAATGACATGAAGATACCGAACTGTAGCAGAGCTGAAATCTGTACGGCACATCACTGTGAACGCTGGGTGGCTTTTCTAAGGAGCTAGACAGTGCCCACTGCTGCTACCTGGCATCTGTCCTTTGGATGGGTGACTTCTCCCCTTAATGCCAGATAAAAACAACAAACCAAGGAAGCCAGATGGACATTTATTAGCAAGCAAGTACTAAATGCCCTATATTGCTTTCTAGTTATGAAGCAACAGATGAAACACACATTTAAAATAAGCTACCCATGGGTATATGCATTGTAAATATTACCCGAGTTGAAAAGTGATATTCTGCTTTGTTTCTGCTCCAGATTTTGGGCACTCTTAGCTGACCTGGAGCCACACACCCCTGTGAACATTTGAAAACCAGTTGTAGCACAGCTCTTTGGAGCAGGGACTCCTGCACTGATGTGTCTGTGGCCCTGACAGGCTACTGCCTGCAGTCCTAACTGGGCCTTTCAGGTGTGATCATCCCTTAGAGGGATGAAAACACTGAAGAACTGGTTGGCAGCTCTATCTGGATGATTGTTCCTGTCATTGCTGTGCCCAGAGGCTACATCAGGGATCATCCCATCTCTGCCCCAGAGTAATTAGCTAGCTGAGACAAAGAACGGGAACAGAAATGAGACACTAGGAACAGCGAAGACTTGTCCAAAGTGATGCAGTGCCAGAGCCAAAAATAGGAGGCAGAATCCAACCCTTGTCCACATGACTCCTGGAAATAGTTCTTAAGGCCTTGGAGGCTAATTCAGGCTTTTTCCTTGGATCCTAACCACTTGGCTTTTAAATACATTTCTGACCTCTCAAATACAGAGAGGGAAAGAAAATGCCCCTTTCCTAAGAAGTGCCTATGAAAGCTGCATGTGGCCGTTAGGTTTGAAGGTTTTTCTCCTGGAATAAAATGTTCTTCCCTTTCCCCAGGGTGCTTCAGCAAGGCAGCCCTCCCTCTTCTACTTCCACTTCTTTCTGACAACATTGCTTTCATGGTATAGCTTGCATTGTGCCAAGTGCTATATGACTGCCGTGTACAGATCCAGGCAGACAAACCTATCTCTAGCCATTTTCCACCAAGTTTTCCACCAAGTTTCAATCCTCTTGGCATGTGCCTAGTGCCTGCTTGGATACCCTCAGGGCTGGTTCCTCAGTGAGCCCCTCTTCTCAGCTCAAGGCATGGGACACAGCACAGCCAGCCCAGGTCTGCAGTTGGCTGAAGTGCAGACCTTCTCCCTTTACAGTCGTTTAGCTATTCTTATCTACTCTATCACTCATAGATGTAGGAGCTTTCCCCAATTTTCCTTTTCTCTTTTACTTCTCTAGTTGCTGCTTCTGGTCTTCCCATAGCACCTTCCAGGAAGCACAACAGTGGGATGTGTCAGTACCTCTGGCCAGCTCCTTTCCATCAATTTTTACCTATGCCAGGAGTTTTTAGTGTGGGCATTGGCCTGGTTTTAGCTGCTTTCTGTCCCCCTGAGCATCACCTCCCACGACCATGACCCATGTCCCGAACCCAGTGATTCTACAAGCCTGTGCTCGGTAAGGGGCACCGTCGGATTCCCGTGACCAGACACTCGTAATAAGAAACCATGACGTAAACAAAACGCACAATGCTCCCTTTAACTACACGCAACGCCTCAACCGCTCTGCCAGCCCCCTCGCACGGTTCGAGGGCGGTTCCGGGGCGGTCCGAGGGCGGTTCCGGGGCGGTCCGAGGGCGGGTGCCGGGGAGGCCGCGGGGCTTCAGGGCGGCGAGCGCCTCAGTTGAGGCTGTGTCGGTAGCGTGGTGGGGTGCTTGCCCATGATGGAGGACGTGTGGTCGGCGGCGACGCGGCTGGGGGTTGCGTGGCTCGTGCTGGTGCTTATCCTCATCGTGCTGCCTTCGGCACTGGGAGTCTCACTGGGCATCTCCGAGGCCTACATGTGGGTGCTGGTGAAGACGCTGGAGGTAGGCGGGGGCCGCCGGCATCTTAGTCCGCCGCCCACCCTCACAGCGTGGTTGGCACGGCGGGCGGCTAGCGGGGAGTGTCCGGCCGCCCTAGGGGGCTTCGAAATGGCTCCCCCCACCCCCGTGAGGTGTCGCCCGGGGCCGGTGTAAGGCGGGAAGGTGGGGGTCACCTCGAAGGGGCCGGGCCTGTGTCCCCTTTCCACCGGGCAGAGCACCCCCCGCGCAGTGACGCAGGCGCGTTTGTACTTCGTCCCGAGGAGAAGTCGGCGGGTCCCGCTGGCTGGAGGAATCATCGTAACTGCTCCGCCGCCTCCAGCCGCGCCCCGGGCAGGTGTATGGAGAGGGGTGGTGCCCTTGCCCGCCTGTCAGGCTCTGCTCAGGGTTGGGGAGCCCAGAGAAGCCTCAATTCCTCCGAGCCCTCTTGGGGAGCGAGGGCTGCGGGGAGGGGGGGTGGGTTACGTCCTGCCTGGCGTTATCTGTGTCCATTAACTAGTTTCCGCAGCTCGAACCCGTAGGCAGAAACCTAAATCTGTATGAACGTCGTGGTTGTGCAGATTCTGGCATGTGCTCTTCTGCTCCGGGAGAGCAAACTACAACCTCGCTACCTCAGGCTGGAGCCTGGTCTGTAGGGGCGGTTGTCTCTGGTTCAGTGCCCACCTGAGAGGAGGACCCTGGGAGAGTGGACAGGCCTGGTAGCATGCCCGGTGCTAGGGGACATGGGATGCCATCTGAGCCCAGCGTCTTGGCTGACACATTAGCCCTTTCTTCCATCAGATTCTCTGGGGAAGCCATTTTCTAGGAAAGGAGCTGCCTCTTGGATGCGCTGTAGGTCTCATGTGTGTGGAAACTGCAGCTTGTAGTGGTGAGTGTTTTAAAAGTGGGAAAGATGTGTTTTAAATCTTTATGATGGTTTTCTTTTGCGGAGGAGGAGGGGAAATCAAACCATCAAGAGGAAAAGCTTACATTATTCAAGACATCACACATGTGGCAACATAATCCACATGACTATGTAACTATAGAAAGCGGGTTTTATGTAATTTCATCTTGTTTTGTGAGGATTTTCCATCAAACCCTGCTCATGTATTTCAAGGCCTTCAAGATTCCTTGGTGTTAGGCTAAAAAAAACCCCAATCACCTAATTAATAAAAGACATCTGTTAGGTGTTGCTCAAGCTAAATTGTTTCAGGGCTCTTGTTGAGAATGAACCTTACTGAAGTACTTTTTGGAGTCCTGAATGGCATGAGGATGCTTTTTAAGTGTTGAAGACAAAGCTGTTATTGCAAAAAATTGTGGCTAGCAGAAGTTGATGAGGTGAAGGTCACAGTGCCCTGAGGGGACAATCCAGATTACCTTGTAGATAGGGGTGTTTGGATGACTTGCCTTCACCTGTGATTAATAACAGCTTCCATTCTTTCTTCTAATATCATTAATCACTATTTTTTAGTGTCATCAAATGTTGTGACACATAGTATTGGGCAGAAGTATGGAGAAGCAGCTGATGGCATATTGATGGTGGTGACTTAGAAGAGCTCTTCTGATGTTTAAATGAAATGTCTCCCAGCTGCTTATAGAGCATTTCATCAGTGTCATCCTTACTGGGCTGTCTAGCAAACTCCCACCATGATATCTGCCTCATTGGCCTTCCACTTGATTGCTGCCCATGAACACTCAAGCCAGTCATCTCCATCACTAGGTTGTAGACATTCCTATCCCTCCTTGACATAGAGGGGACACCCCACTGCCTTGCCGCCTTCTTCCTTCTGAGAAGCTGGTAGCCATTAATTGCAGTACTCCAGTGGTGTGAGTCATCCCACCACATTTCTGTGGTGGCAGCTGTATCACAGTTTTCTTGTTGCATGATGGCTTCCAGTTCCTCCTGCTGCTTGCCCATGCTGCCTCCATGAGTATAGGTGCACTTCAACTGGGCTAAGAGTCTGCCAACTTCTTGGAATGAAGATGAAGCAAGGCATATAAAAATGAGCCTGGGATGTTCAGTTGTTGTCTAGGTTGTGGTTTGGAGCAAGATGAGGATGATAGGAGTTGTACTTGAATTTTTTCTTGCCAGTAACACTAAACCTATTCTGGCTTGTTTCAGCAGGGCAGAAGGATGTTCCCAGTGCTGCAAGTACAGCTCAAGAAAGGGGAAGGGAAAAGGTCCTTTAAAGGCCAAAGAGGGTTTTGTACTTGAACTGTATGACACATCTTTCAAGGGAGATAATCGGTGTGCAGTGGTTTTTTTCTATGCTGGACTGCCTCAGTAAGGTGTGTGATTGTAAACACAGGATGTGCTGCTGTTGGGTTGTGGATTGCATTTAACTTAAGTACTGCACTAGGTTTGACAAGTGTTAGGTATGTGTGTGTATGTATATATATATATATATATATATATATATATATAAAATTTTTCCCTATGTGATAAGGGGAAAAAG